>JASAMY010000020.1:0-28175 GCA_030248085.1 Paralinhomoeus sp. GSCO2_6 | reverse complement strand
ATTGGCCAATCTGCCACCATAAACAGTACTTGATGCTATCGTGAACGTGACCGACAATGGTCCCCGTTTGTTAACATTCCGAAAAAAAAATTGGCTCGGCCGCTCTCTGGCGCGCGATCGCAAAGCGCCGAGCTTATCTGCAAGTTGCAACAAACGCGCAGACCAGGCGGCCAACCAAAGCGCCACCGTTTCCTCGAATTAGAAAAAAAAAACGGGGCTATTACGAGATATTTTCACAAACTCATTTCACTGGAAAGACAAATCCAATCGGAGAATTTTTCTCGGCAAATTGTGAATTCGTACCAATTGAATTCGCGATTCCATGTTTGCATGCTTCGCATTGCGACAGATGCTTCACGTACATCAAAGGCAAGTTTACTATTTCAGCGCTTACGATAGTTTATAGGGCTTTACGATTTTTTACTCGGCAGACGGGCAGGGAGGGTTTGCCAGCGCTCGCTCCCTTTTCCTGTCCTACTCTCCAAAACCACGTGGAGAGACCTGTCCCTTTTCTGCACACGCGCTTTCCCATGAACATTTCACAGTATGGAGGGGCGTGCGCACGACGTGCCTTACACATTCGTGTACGGTGTAATACGACCGTTTTCGATTGCGATTGCAACTTCTCTCTCAGCACGGTGTCGTTGAGCGCACACCCGCGCGCGCGTACTTTGTACTGCGTCGTGTAAAAGTTCGCAAAAGTGCCTGCTGTGTGAGTCAAGGGTGGTGGACTACTGGTGACTCTGATGTCATTGTCTTTTGCGGCTGCGGAAGAATTTCAACCGTATGCGTGGGCGTCCGTCGGTCCGTGCGCCCGTGCGTGCGTCCCGTAGAGCGAAGACATGGTCGTCCGTCTGTACGTGCGTACGTGCGTGCTCCACGTGGGTGCGTGCGTGCGTGCGTGCGTTCCGGCGCACGCCGGCCGCCGCTGCGTTGCCCTCGTGAAATCGGCCTTGCTTTCCTGGCTCGCGCCTAGAGCGCGTCGCCGCCTCTCCATCCGTGCTCGCGTTCGTGTGTGCGTCCCGGCGAGCCGCCAAGAACGGCTGCCGTCAGGGCAGGTGGGGTGCGCGTATTCTTGTTCCAGGCCTGTTCTGTCTGGGGCGGCAGGGGGAAAGGGCGTAGACGCGACGACTTAACGGGCAGCAGCCTGTCTCAGCCGCCCATTTCCTGTCCTGTGTGTCGCATCTTGTGTCCCCGGCGCTCGCCCCTTCATTTCCTGCTTGTTTACCACCGTGCCTTTATTTCGGTTTGCCGCCGCACACACACACACCACCGTTATCGATTTTTTTCTCCCTATTTTTCCCATACGTTCCCTTCACGCAATTTGACACCGCCCCGTCCCTGTGTGTACCTCACACGCACACATCGCGCGACAGAAGTGACATGGGTGGCATGGTGGCAGTCGAATTCACTTGTTAGGCGGCGTGATGAAACACAAGCGCAGCAGCTAGGTTGGTCCTTGTTAGACAGCCCAACCATAGATGCGTGCCGGCCGACGATGGGGAAGTGTCCGCTGGCAAGTGTGGGGACGTGCTTGCGCTTGGGCAAAGGCAATGAAATGAAAACCAAGTGTGGCGGGCGGGAGGGGAGCAGCGGCTGGCAAAGTTCCCGATCGATAAGCGCCTCTTCCGTCTTGTAGTTGTCGCTGATCTTCCTATGCTTGTCCATCTTCATGTCGTTGTAAATGTATTCTTGATGTCGGTTTCTGTGATCCACATAAGTTGAGCCGCATAGCTTGCCATTCGATTCGATACCATTCATTCTATTGGGCCGTGCCACGACCCGATTGTTCTCCCTTGTTTCCCTTGTTCGCTTTTCTGCTCGGGCCTCACGCTAGATTTCATCATCCCTCCTGCTTGAATCTGCCCGAGTTGTCGCTTCTGCAGAATGCCTCTCGTCTTTCCGAAGGTGCACAGCCACTCGTCACGCGCATTTCTGCCCGGGTTAGCTCCCTGGGTCAGTCTCGGTTGCTTGCAGCGTCTCCGGACCAGCTCGGATGCTCCTAGAATGCTGGGAGCTGCTCGGCATGGCCTGGAGGACACCGACAGTCATCCCTTAGTGGGGGATTACAACTGCGCCTCTACCAACTCCGACGCCAGCCGCACTGCTCCAGCCATGGAACTGTTTCGACGCAGCAACTGCTTCTGTCCCACAGGTACGTCGGCAGCTCGACTACTGACCAGGTTGCTTTGTCAGCGTAACCTTGGGCTGAATCTATTCGCCTATTGGGACTTGGGAGTGAGTACCATACAAACGGACATCGATTGATTGCATTGCTGAACTACGCGAATTCTATTCGGCGGGAGCCAAAGAACATCAGAGTTCTAATCCAACTCGAAGTGCATACCAGTTCAGATTAGGTTGTCTGTGCTGTCAAAGGGTGCGGTCAAAAGTGCTTATTCCTTTCTGCGAAGCCTCATGTTTTATGAATGCTCGTCGCAGACGTATGCAAGTAATCCGAACCGCTCACGCAATGCGCCTTTTTTTCTTTTGCGCCGTATTGCAGTGGCAGGCACCGTATATTTCTATTAAGGTCCCGTCGAATCATGTGTGTGAGGTACAGGAATGCGCTTAGAGTTTCGTCTGTCCGTCTGTCTATCTGTCCCAACGCTTGAGCGGCAGCCAAACGAATTGGCATCCGGTGACAGCACCCAATATTCTCGCTCGCTCGACATGCCACACGTTAGCTTCGTATAGGCTGAGTAGTTCACGAGGAGAGGCAATTACTTCGCGAACTCCTGCGCTGTCCCTGCACACCCCTCCCTTTGATCAGTACTTCCCGCCGGAAATAGAACACGTCCGCCGCACTTTCAATTAACGACAATTACCTTTAGCGGCACCTAAATGCCTACCTTTTATGACGCTACAGTAGTCACTACTTGTTAACCGAGCCAGCCAAGGTAAGCATCACCATCTGCTTCTAGCATGCCTCACAGCGCGCGCATGAACATTGTAGGTACCCCTGAAACTGTTGGGTGCACACATTTGCCATTGCGTTGTCTGCGCAACGGGTTTCGTCTCGTGGCGTTGCGATGCGCAGCAACGCTGGTCCCGTACTAATCGATGGGTTACTGTAGCGTCCTACGTGCGATTTCGCTGGCGTCGCTCGCAACTGCCGCTATTTATACCACCACCAGCCAGGGGCGAGCCAAGCCACCCCCCTCCCTCCCCACCCACCCCTTCCCCCCCCCCGCTGCCACGACTCCGACTCACTCTCACACGTGTTCTGTGTCTTCGTCAGTCGGTGAGAGAGGTTCCCTGTCTGTCTTTGCAGGGCCCCACATTGCGAGGTGGTGGAACGCTTTAACAACCGCCCCACGTGCCACATGTCTGCGCGTGTAGTGTATACCCGCCACACAGTGGAGAAGCGCGGTTGGGGAGCCCCTACTCGTACGGTTGTGGTGGTGCGCGTTCAACTGGATTATCATATCATGCCTCTGTGGCCTTTGTGTTAACCGGTTTATCGGCGTTGTAGCACCTAGCGAGCACCTAACAAGTTGTTTCTCTTGACTTGACAGTTTATTTCAGTCTAAGCTGGCAATTCGCCTTGCGTCCTCCACCACCCACTCCAGTTGTACTCATTCCAGTGCCACCTAGTAAGGCCCAATAGTAGCACCGTTTGCACACGGATTTTGGTGACGTTTCATTGCTACCATGTCCTGACTGTCGCTTGTGCGTATCACCCAAATCTTTGCGTGTATAGGTTCAACAACGACGCCAAGCATGGAGATGGCTGCAACCACAGGCGGTGGCATCAGTGACGGACTGCGCACGCTGCAAAAGGTTGCATGATTTTTTGTTGGCGCAAATTTTCACCCACGCAATTTGTGCATTTCCTACAAAATTCTCCTGCAAGGTACATATAGGTATCTTTCGGTGTTCGACCGTGCATACCGTAGTGCCTCGAAGAATTGGCTTCTCGCTTTGGGCGATCCTCGCAGCTATACATTCGAATGGGGGGTTGTTTTGGTGGGTGTGGGTTTTTTTTTGTGGTTTTTTTTTTTTTTTTGTGTGTTTTTTTGTGGGTGTTTTTTTTTTTTTTTTTTTTTGTTGTTTTATTTTAGTTTGGTGGTTAATTTTTTTATATATTGTTTGTTTTATTCTTTTTTTTTCTGGTTTGTTTTTTTTCTTTTTTATTTTTTCTCTCCTTTTTCTGCTGCGTGCGTCGTCGTGCGTGTGTGTGTGCGTGCGTGCTGCGGTGTTTTTTGTTTTTTCTGGGGTCTTTTTCTTTTTTGCCTTTTTTTTGTTTGTGTGGTTCTTCCGCGTCCTCGTGCGCGCCGCCGCCCGCGCGGTGGTGGTTGTTTTTGTTGTTTTTTGAAGTTTTTTTATTACCCTAAATTCCTAAGATATTGCCAGAGACTTACTGTCTTCTCGAGAGCCGAACGGCGTCCGTGAAGGGGACAGTAATTGGAGCTGACTCTTTTCAAGGCTGCCGTTGACGCAGCAGCGGCTCGTAATGAATGACGCGTGCGTGCGAGAGGCCCTCCGGTCTATCTTCGTCGCAATCAAGCCTCCCCCTCCCTCCCTCTCTTCCCAGCTTTAGCACAGCTTCTACACATCTGCACACATACACACACGCGGTGTAAGCATAGCCATATACGTGTGGGTGCCTGCATGATCCTATGCATGTATACCTGTATACCTATGTGCATGAGACCCATGAGTGAATTATATAGTAGGTGTACAAGTAGAATTTGTGTGCGAAAAGACGAATTTTCTGTAATTTGCCTATAGAACCGCATACGTGACTTATTCCAAGCCCATATTCCCGTGGGACCGTTAGGCCGAACGAATCCGGCGGCAAAGTGTTTGTTCAGCAATTCAGCTGGAAGCGCGATTAGGCGAGTCGGCTCGAATGAAATTGAATAGGTATATCATCGGTGTCAAAGGCCTGAGCAAACGCGGAGCCGACCAATTACTCGAATTTCTCGTGTCTGTCTCTGTCCGTCCGTCCGTCCGTCCGTCCGTTGCGCCTGTCAGTCGGTCAGCGAGCAAGATGACGCGACATTTGCAGAGCCACACCGACTACAGCGTCATGTCGTTCCCGCAGAACGGGCCGGGACAAATCGTCCACTCGGAGCCTACGTCCGCCGACGCGAGGAGGGAGCTCGAAGAGTTGCTCAGGAGCAGAAGCGGATGGGTGCGTGGGGAGCAGTCTGTACGTGCGTGCGCGTACGTGGGGGGGGGGGGGGGGGGGGGGTCTTCTTGTGTGTTTGTTGGTCCCCTGTTGCTGTGGTTGTGTGTTTTCTTTTTTTTGTTTTGTTGCGGGGTTGTTTGGCTTTTTGGTTGTGGTTTTTGGGGGGTGGTTGGTTGTTTTTTGTGGGGGGGGGGGGGGGGCGGGTGTGTGTTGTGCCGGGGTGCGGGCCCCTTCTAGTTTTTCTTGGCTCCCCCCCCCGATGTTCTGGCTCGCCTGGTGCGCGTGTCGTCGGTCAGCTGCAGTGCTTTCGTCCCAGTCTAATCCCAATCGGTTGCAGCGCGCCTCCTCTCCCGGCCCGTCGTCGTCGCGCCAGGCGTCGTCGTCGTCGACGACGGTGGTGGGCAGGAGCCGACGGCAGGAGACGCGCGAGTCGCGCGCCCGGGGCCGCTCGCTCGCCTCCGACTACGCCTTCGAGCCCTGGTTCCACGCCGACATGGCCAGCCGCGAGGAGGCGGAGCGCCTACTCAGACAGGCGGCCAAAGGCGTCCTCGACACTGCTGCGACGAATACGGCCGGGACGCGGGGACAGCAGGACAAGTGGTGAGTGAGATTCCCGAAGAAAAAAAGGGAACGGTATGGCTGGACTCCGCATACCTAT
Source organism: Paralinhomoeus sp. GSCO2_6 (assembly GCA_030248085.1). Lineage (NCBI taxonomy): Eukaryota > Metazoa > Nematoda > Chromadorea > Monhysterida > Linhomoeidae > Paralinhomoeus > Paralinhomoeus sp. GSCO2_6. The sequence continues at coordinate 22,380 of JASAMY010000020.1, read as the reverse complement.
GCGAAAATGACGAGGAATATTATGTATAGTAGGGGCGGTGTGCGTGGCCCCCTCTGCAATGCCCCTCCTGGGAAAAATCTTTACCCCAATGCTCCAAATTCCTGAGACGAATTCATACACTGCGTTTGCGCTGACGCTTGCGTGACTGTATCGTTCACGTTGCAGCTTTTACCTGGTGCGGTTGAGCTCGAAGGTTGGCCTGGCGCTCAGCGTCCTTCACAAGGGCCAGTGCCTACACTTCCCCATTGTCACGGAGGTGTGTGTGTGCGTGTATGCGCGCGTGTGCGTGCGTGTCTACTAGTGCAGTGCACTCTGTGCATGCGCACATTTGTCGTGCCTACAACTCCGCAATAGTCCAGTCCAGTCTACCTAGTCGTTCGACGACTCTTGGTTGGAACGCACTTTTGTCTGCACTCACACTCTACACCGTCCCGTGCAGCCTTCCGAGTCAGCCAAGTTTCAGTCGGGCCGCGCCACGCCCAACTCTTCGCCCGGTTCCTCGCTCGAGTCGGCCGGCAGCGGTGGCGTGCCCATCACCAACTCGGTGCTGAACCTGAACGCCAGTTCCTCTTCCGCGCAGCAGCAACAGCACAGCCAGAGCAGTGCCGCCGACTCCGCCAGCGCGCCGGCGGCCAAGCTCTACTTCTCGCTGATGTCGGAACGGCCCAGGTTCCGGGACCTGGTCCAGCTGCTCGAGTTCTACGAGATCAACAAGGGCGACTCCCTGCCAGCCAAACTGACCGACTACGTTACCAAGGCGCTGCTCATACCCAGGTTCCTTTTAATTGGTTTTCTACTAATTTAATGCTTTGAATTGGCCTACTACTCCATCTGCTGTAGTACGCCCTCCAATAGTGACCCAGGGTGCGGCGGCGCATGCTCAGCATACCTATATTCCAGCGTAGAGCAGACTATTGCGGAAAGATACAGCAGAGGAACGGCAGATCAGGGATCGGGATCCAAAACGATCCTCTTGGGGGGGGGGGTGGTCTGCACCAACATAGCGTATATATATATATATACCGTGAACCCTATGATTAGCCCACAGGGACTAATTGTTTAGGAGCTCTAGGAGGGTGTATAATCATTGGGGGGGGGGGCTTATAAACTGAAGTGTCGATGAGTGGGAAGCTTAGTGAGTGGAAAGGCGCGTGGAGGCAATTTTTAAGGAAAAAGGCGTTGTGCACACACGTTGGTACACTCTAACACACTCTCACACAGTCTCACATGCACATACTGTGTACATACATACACATACGCGACCATACATACACCCAGACATGGAACATTTTGCCTTTCAGACGATGGTCCATTTAGGGAGGGGGCGTAATTATGGGGGGGAGGCTTATTAGCTCAAAGTGGTCTTCTGAGGGTGTATAATTATAGGAGGCCAATTATAGGGGGCTAATCATAGGGGGTTAATCATAGGGTCTACGGTATGTACCGGCATACTTCTTGTCGAATTTTCGTCTTGATAGCGTTATTTTGGTGTGTCTTTTGAAAATGGCAAGAACATGATCCAATTTTATTATTCTAGAGAAGTTGAACACACTCTTGAAAATTTTCGGTGTAACTTGGGTAAGGAGGGGGAGGGAATGCATTCCTCCAGATACATGTACCATGTTCTCATCGTTTTTAGATACCAAAACGCAGCCATGGCAGTGTCGAGCAGTGTCTGAGAGAAAAGGGAGAAAGAAAGATGAATTGTTCCATTATTTCTGTCTTCGTATGTATTCGATCGCAATTCTTGCCTCAGCAAGCAACAAGATAGATTCACCTTTGCACAATGTACCGGTATACGTTGTCCATTGCTTCACGTTTCTTATGTGCATGTCATCCCAGGAGAAACCCTCCAAACAGCAGGATAAATACTTTCGTATATTACAGCTTCAAAAGCTTGCGTTTGCAGACTGCTTGATCCAGGTCTATTGGAGGGTTTCGCCTGTTCCAATACTTTTTAGCCGCTTCATAGAAGCTTCATTCCGCGCTGTATGCTTGTGCTTGCGCGTGCGCCGGTTTAAGCCCAGCCAGCAACCAGCATTGACTCTGAGGGTCCCAAGTTCTGCAGTAGTAACCAATATACATACAAGCGGGTTTTCAAGTCGTATGCGTGTGCCCGTCTTTGCGGTTCTGTCGGTCGCTCGTCGTGTACATCCCTGTGTACGTGTACAGTGTGAGGAGGAAGATGTATGTAAACAAGCCTGCTGGAGCGACAACCAATGCAGTGCTTGGAATTCCGGTAAAAAAAGCACAGCACGCACGCAACACACCTGTATCCGGGTTCGGGGGGGGGGGGGAAGGGTCATACCGGGGGTCCACAAAAGTTGGGGAGCAAAAGAGGCAAGAGGTACATTTGCCGAAATACCGTTGCTTTGCGACCAAAAACAATGAACAGGGGCAAAACAATCAGTTTTCGATGGGGAGGGGAGGCTGGTGTTGACTATCCAACTGTGGGGGGAGGGGGCTAGCGCTAGGGAGGAGAACCCCTCCAATTACGCAGCACCGCCCCCCCCCCCCCATAATTACAGGTATTGACCGAACACAACTGTCGTTTTGTTTTACTTGCCCTTCAATTCACTTCTGCGTGCAAGTTGCCACAAATCATTAGCCAGCGTCGCACGGGAAACGCCCACAACCACCCACAAAGCGAAGCAAAAAAAAGGTATCACAAGATGTCATTATTCGCGGCGAGTGGAGAGAGAGCTTACGGTATGCAAATCGCAAAGTCAATCCCCGTTGAGCGTCTCAAGCAGCGCCTGGCGTCCCCTCTTAGACATATGGCGGAGTGAATTCAGGAGGTTGGCTTTCTGTCTCGGAGTGTACTCCTGAAAGAATATTATTATTATTAATATTAAACCGCCATCATTCCTCTCATCTACTCATTCTATGCAAATTTCGTAAACCATTCCCACTGCCGTACTCCCTCACCGGGTGCTCCCTGAGCCATGCGGGAAAGGCGGCCTCGGGCAGGTAGTAGGCCTTGACGTAGGTCTCGACCAGGTCGTCCGTGGGCCCGCCGCCGGCCGCGGCCGTGAGTGGACGGGCTGCGGCGGGCGCGGCGGCCTCGAGTTTGGCCGTCAGCTGGCGGTAGTCGAGCTGCATCAGAGCGCGGCCCTCGCTAGAGCAGCCGCTCGTGCCCCTCGTCGGCCCCCATCGGCGGCCCGGAGAGCCGTACCTAGACGCGTACACCTCCTTGCCGGACGCAATTTGCGTGCGTGCGTGCCGGTGCGTGCCGGTGCGCGCGCGCGTGCGTGCCGGTGAGCGCGTGCCGGCGTGCGCGTGCGTGCGTGCCGATGCGCGCAGGCCGGTGCGCGCGCGCGTGCCGGTGCGCGCGCGCGTGCCGGGGCGTGCGCGCGTGCCGGTGATCGCGTGCGTGCGTGCGCGCGCGCGCGCACGCGCGTACCCGTCGACAAGGAGACGCTGCACGCAGACGAACTTGGCCCTCCAGACGATAGCGACCGCCTCTCGGGGCAACGTCAGCCGCTGCCTGTGGATGGCCTCCAGTTGGCTCTTGAGACTGTTGAATTCCTGCGTCACACTAGCTGGTCATATACCGTACACTCTCCAATAGTAACCCGGGCCACTTCGGCTTCCTAAGGGCACTATTGGAGAATTTTCTATTGGAAAATGTTGCGACTTTATTGGAGAACATTGTTCTCTGGCAGTGAGCACGCACTCCCGCGCAGACCGACGTACGTACAGGCGCACGCACGCACGAACGTGTGTACCTCCACTAGCTGGTCCACGTAGGGGCTGTGCTGCGACATGAGCTGGCCCACGTCCCAGTTGGTCGCGACCATCCTCTGGTAGATGGCGTCCCTCTGAATGGTCCGACTCGCCAGCGCCCCGTACACCGCCTGTCGACACGTCTCCAGCGCGATGGTCACCGTCTAGAAATAGAGAAAAGTGGCGAAATTCACAACAAAAAAATACAAGTTCACAAAAAACGGAATACGGTAAGATGGCGCATAGTTCGGTCCGTCAGAAGCGATTGACGAAAAAAAACTAATGATTTTAAAGTTAAAATTTTAAAGTTAATTAATTAAGAACGCAGTCGGCGTGGGTTCATGCATAAAAGCTCGACCATTTCCAGGGTTGCACAATTTAAAAAAAAAAAGTTTTTTAAAAAAAAAAGTTTTTTTTTAAAAAAAAAAAAAATTTTTTTTTTAAAGTTGGATTTTTTAAATTAAAAAAATTCTCTGTTTTTGGGTAAAATTTAGCTTTTGGGTGGCAAAATGGCGTTTAAGTGGTGTTTAGATGGCACAATTAGTAGTTATTTATGCATAAACTTAGGCTTAAGTTTTAAGTCTTAACATAGGCTTAACTTAAGTCAATTTAAAAAAAAACTTAAAATTTTTTTTTATGCAATCCTGACCATTTTTCATCGCAGCTACTGGAATGTTTCGATGCCTGTACAAGTACAAAAGCAGTAGATTGTAGCTCTGGTCTTGAGTCACCGGCAACCAATGCCATTGATACACTCAGTGAACACTCTCGCGTATGCTCATTTGTTCGGATTGCAAGCATTCCCAAATAATAAGCCGAATTTCTTGATACCTGCGAGTAGAAGTGCTGCAGAAAGGGCCGCTTCTCGGCGGGCAGGATTCTCTCCAGCTGTTTCGAAAGTCCCAGCAGTTGACCGCCCAGGTAAATTCTAAAAGAAAATCCGTATTACAGACGTTGTCGATTGCATCGGGAGCCAATACAATCGCCAATAACCAATATAATCGCACACCAATAAATACACGCACAGAGATAGCACCAGACAGCCCTTCAAAATTTCACTATTGCGAGAGCGGCCACTAATTATTCTGTCTCTTGTCATTTTAACAAACCTTAATTAATTTTACTAATTCAATTTTTATTCAGTTCACTAATTTTAACAAAAACAATTTTAATGGTCACGTATTAATTACGACTTATTTATTTATTTCTCACAGCGACTCCGTAGCCACCACTCGTTCGGTCATGCCGAATAGGCCTTGGGGCGAGCCTAGCAGCTCCCGCGCCACCAAATTCGACACGTTCAAATCGATCCGGTGGGAACTATTGGCCGCCGCGTCATCCAGGTGATCAGAGGCCGATACTGATCCGTATTGATCGGCCAGATCGATGGCGGTCTCGCCGAACGAGAACGCCTCGAGACGACGCAGCAGCTCGGCCAGACGCCGCTCGACGAAACCAACAGTCGAGCCGAATTCCACCGCGTCGGAAGCGAAGATGCGCACGATCTGAGGAACAAGAGAAGTGCGCGTGCGTGCGTGCGTGCTCTTTAGCCCCTCACCGAATAGAGGTAGTAATCGAACAGTTGCGACAGGCCAATGACAGCCTCATATGCGACCGATGGTAAGAGAGCAGCCATGTGGATGTAGCGACCTGAAGAGCGTGGCGTGAGACGCATAAGAGTGCCAACAGCCAACACAAGCTGACTGGCGAACAAACACGGACACGCCTCTCCATACAATCGCACTAACCAAAAAGTCTCAGCAAATTGAGCGCCGCGTTGCAGAGGTAGGGCGGCTGGTCGGCGACGCTCGGGTACTCGACTGCCACTTGGTGCGCGGCCGCCTGGCCGCGGTTCAGGTCGAAGTTCGAGTGGGAGGCGGGCACCGCGAACTGTCCCTCCCCTCCCTCCTCGTCGCTGACGCCCTCGCCGCCGCCGCCGCCGGCCAACTCGGCGTCGTCTGGCGGCTCGGAACTTGAAGAGGACGATGGCAGGCCGCTCTGAGCACACGAGAAACATGGAGAAACGCAACAATTTTTTTTTAGGACACAGTCAGCGAATCGATCGGCCAACATTGTATCACTGCCTTTGGCGACTGCAAACATTTGAGCAGTTTCGACTTCAGAATCTGAGTGCAACCGAAAGATCGATGTGGTGTCTCTCATCCCCATCCCCTCTCAAATCCTTAGTCTCAGCCCATTCAGGCCTCAATCGGCGCTCCCACAATTCGCCCCGGCACCCCCCCCCCCCCCGCCCTACAGATGCTACAGTCCACTCGAGACAGTATGCTGGCGTGGCGTTCGCACCGGTCTCCTTCGGGAGTCAGCGGACGGTAGCCGAAAGTCGCTGGGGTCGCGAGACAGCGGCTGCTGCTGCTCTCTCGTCGACACGCCACCCACTTCGTCCTCCTCGTCGTCTTCCCCATCCCCCTCGAAGGAGGAGAGGCCCTCCCAGCCGGCGGCGGTGTCGATCCAGGCGAACTGCGCCGACGCCGTGCCACCGCGAGAATCCGCCGAATTCTCGTCGGCGCTGACGACGACGGTGTCGACGCCCCCCACGCCCTCCTCCGCCCGAAGGAACTTGAACTCCTAAACTGGGAACTTGCCCCACTTGTGAACTTGGAACTCCTGCTAAAGAGACGCGCGACTATCTCAACGAGGACCCCTCCACACAAAATCTAGGAGCATGGAAGGATTGACTCGAAAAGTGGGGGGGGGCGAGTGAAGAGTGGGTATTCTTTAGTTAAAAAGCAACCTTTTCGCAAGTGAAGGCACAGCACATGCGCCGAAGAAACTGCCAAAAATAAAAAATCATACCAAATCAGTACATCATTTTAAAACTAACGTTACGAAAGTTTACAAAAAAGGCACATTACAGCGGAAGGGGTGGGGGGTGGGGGTGGGGGTGGGGGGGAGGTGCAAGGGGGGGGGGGGGGCCCCCGACTGCGGTACACGCTCGTAAACGGTACCTGCAAGTGTTTGGCGGGGTCGAAATCGGGCGGCACTGGGCACAGGGCCCAAGCCTCCGTCTCAATGAAAGCCCGCAGTTCCTCCAGTCTTTGCCGGTGCACCGCGCGCAGGTATGCGCGACTGTGTCGGGCCATCAACTCCACAAGGGGTCTCTTATTCAAGTGCCGGATACGGTAGCCAGATGGGCTATTGCTGGTGCTACTACTACTACCAGCGGTAGTGGCAGCTTCGTCGATTTGCGCATTCGATGGACAAGAAATGACATGGGAGTAGAAGTGGCGCTCGCCCACATGCTCCAGTCTAAAAAATTTGGGAAAAAATCTCGCTCGCCACTTCAAAAGTCGAAGCAGGTTTTTCATACAGTTTGCGCACGTATTCACACCACCCCCCCCCCCTATCAACTTTAACGGCATTTTCCGTCAATTTTGTAAGTTTTCAGAGGCTTTCAAGCTGGGTTGCACACAAGTCAAAAAAAGCATATGTTGCACAATGCGATCTTTTCTACATCGGTATTACACAATGTCGCAAACCTGGTGAACACGGCGACCACCTCTAGAAAAGCGTCGAATTTTAGCGCCCTCAAATCGGCCTTGTCAAAGGTCGCAAACAGTTCGCCGGAAAATACCCTCCACAGTTCGCTTAGTATCGCCTCGGTGGGCAGTGGTTCAGCGTCTGAAAAGTACGTGGCAATGAAAATCATATCAAATAAATCATATCAGACGAGAAAATAAAATAGAACAAGAACAAAATTGAGGGTCAGTCGCGGTCAACAAAAATTCTCGTTCAGACTAAATAAGTTAGTTAACTTAACTACCCCCCCCTTTCTATAGCCCGACCACGAAAAATTAGGCAGTGGAGGTACAACGGAGGTCATGTCGTATGTTACAATAAAAAAAATAATAAAAATAAAAAAAAATAAATAAGCTGAAAATTAACCCCCCCCCCCCTATACATACCTGCGAGTCTGGCGAGCGTGTGGTCTTCGCAGTGATACCGTAGTATCGCATGCAAATTGGCCATCACCCGCCACGCGGCGGCAGCCATCTCTCGCAACAGTCTCGCGTAGCGACTCGAGTCGACGTGCTGAATTCCACAAAAAAAAAATTAAAAAGTTACCTTAAATTCTCCAATTGTGTATGGAAGGGGACACTCTGAGAACTTTCTGACATGTTTCACAGGCTCCATAAATTAGACACGACGAGGCGTTTACTACGGTGGTTACTGCAAACTCGTACAATTGACAATAGGTAGTGCTTCAGTATATTTTAAATTTGGGGATGACTTTCCTTTTCTTGGCTTATATCTATAACTTGGCCTAACTGCGAACACAAAGGATTGTAGGCGTTCACTGACCTGAGTATTAGAAATGACAATACCGTATGATAGATAATAGATAAATAAAAAAGATAAAAAAATACAGAAATGTCCGCGGTTTTGGCGCCATAGCGGTCGAGGGTGACGCGTAGCGCCTTGCGGATGGCGTCGACCGATTCTCGCTGTAGCCGATCCGCGAGGGGCTGCAAAGATTCTAATTAACTAATTAATTATGCACATTTCGAACAAACGACCTTTGTCTTGAGAAGACCGAACGCCGATACCAGCTGGGGATAGCACCTGATAATCGCTTATTCGGTTATTCGGTTGCCAGGAATGAACAAACTCGCACGCACGCACGCACGCACGCACGCACGCACGCACGCACGCACGCACACACACACACACACACAGAGCAGACGCACGCACAAACTCGACTAGCCTGTCGACAGCGTCGGGCGTCCTTGTGAAGAGGAGGGCGGAGAGAGCGCCGTCCAGTTGCCGTTCCAGCTCCACTACCGTACTCTGCAGTTTCGCCGACAGCTCTCTACAAACACGAATTTCCTTGAAATTTGCATATTCAAATAAAACCATAAAGAGTCACCCAATGCAGTGGAAGCGCTGGAATTCGGCCGCGGCCTTCTGACATTCGTGGCACAGCCGAATAGCAGAGGCGAGGTCGTTGGCCTGAAAAAATTAAAATATAGTTCGCTTCAAATACCCCACAAAGTTTCAGTTTCAGCAGGTTTGAGAAAAGGAAAGTTCTTGCAAAATTCTGGTGGAGCGGGGGGGGGGGGATTTTAAGGGGGGGGGGGGGGGGTAGAAGCGCACCTCAAGTAGCTCGCGCAGCCTGAAGTCTGTTCGCTGGAGAGTGTCCATTTGGGAGAGCGTGGCGAGAAGACGCCGCAGACCGACGCGTCGCCGCTCGGCCGCTAGCAGACGCAAGCCGACCTCAGCCAATGAGCTTCTCGACGCCGCTAGGTGGCTGAAAAAGGAAAGAAAAAGATGAATTTTCACTAGATAATAAATTAACAATGAGCGAGGACTGCGAGACGAATCGCTTTGACAGGAGATTGTAAGCTTGGATTAATATTGTCAGCAGCAAGTAGGTACAACGAGGGCGATAAGATAGGAGGAGGCAGCAGTCAATAGTGCCCTCACATTCAAACAATACCCCTTCCCAATTTTATCCTCAGATGGCACCCAAATCTCTCCTGAACTTGAAATGCACAAAAAGTCAACTGTTTTTCTGCACCCTTTCAACTTGGCCGCAATCTGGACGGCGCCGCCTAGTCGCGTCTGGAGCGCGGCAACCCTGCCCAGTTCGGTCGAGGACGTGGGATGCTTCTCGAGAATTAGGTCCGATATCCGACGAGAGACCTGAAATCGCAACCGCCTTAGGCAGGCGTCTGGAGCTTCTGGGCAACATAAGAGGAACAAAAGAACAGAAATGCATCTGGAGGGTGGAGGCTGAGGCAAACAATTGATCCCCCCCCCACCTTGATACGCCTATGCAATTTAGCGTTTTCAAGGCCAGAAATGCTTCACCGACACAATAAGTAAAATAAGAAAAACGGTACAATTCAATTCTAGGAATAGATCCTACCACTGAAAGTTGCTGCTTCATGCGCGCCTTGCGCGACCGTATGGTGTAGAGGTCGAATTTGTCGCCCGCTTTCTAAAGAAAAAAACACAAACATTAATTTAAATAAAAATAGGTCTGCTCATGTGCGTGGGTCGGTCCGTTCAAGGAACGTGCGGGCATAGCATTGCCTTCGCGCGTGCGTGCGCGCGCGCACAAACACCCATTACCGATCAGTCACCTCGAATTCATGTAAAGCCGGCTCAAACGCTTTCGGCTTCACCTCATCACCCTCATTAGCACCCATGCTTTCGTCATTAGCATCCGCCGTCAGCTTGTAGCTGTCCTCTATGGAATCGAGCAACGCTTGCGCTTGTTGGGGACTAGCCGACTCTCTGGCCGCTAATGAAGACTGCCGGTAATTAGCGAATTGCGGCTGCTCCACGCCGGCCGATGAGACGATTTGCTGGAATATATAATGTTAAGCGACAGCTAATCAGGATTGATAAGTGGCACACGCACGCAGACACAGACAGAGAAGTGTATCTGGCTAGCAAAGCCTGGGGGAGGGTGAGGGGGGGGGGGGTTAAAAATCGAATTTTCTGAAAGTCAATGGAGGAGGGAAGGGGGGAATGACGGCCGACGACCCGTACTCCTTTTGGATTCTGCATTCATGATACGGGGCTCACAAATGCTTCGTACATATTCAGAACACTGAAACGCAGAAACAAAGAGAAACAGAGCAAATTGTTTCACATTTCGGCAATACACTGTATGCAGTAAGTGCTAGTAACTGCTAATTGCCACCACAGAACCAAAATATTTCTGGGCGCAAGGAAAGCAAGACCAGCGAAGGGGTACGGTAATTTGCCATCCGTGCACGATCAAGCTGAGGAGGCGGGGGGGGGGGTGGCGACATCTGCCCCGTAAGTATGATAATCCTCCAATAAGCACCCCACCCTGTAGTTTCGGAACAACTCTGCGCACTGGACGCTGGGCGGGGCGGCGTCCAGAGTGTCGCTGTCCGGTCTGCGATGATGCTGCTTGAACCGGGCCATGGTTGCACTCAAATCCATGGTATTTCCTTCAAAAATAAATCAAATTCGGAATTTTTAAAATTGAAATAGTGCAAATCACTGAAGACTTTTGAGGTAGCATCACGTGCAGCACCAACATTTACAATGTGTGCGTTTTTGACGAATTTTGTCGTTAATTTCGATTTTCGCGGACCGGTGTTTATTGTTCACTATCTAAGATATTATATATAGGGTGTTTTTTTTAAATTATCACATTTCTTTCTTGAATAACTTTTGTTTCCTTTGCCGGATTGCAATCAAATTTGGAACACGTATACCCAAGACTTTAGGATTTTGTCTGAAAAAAGAATGGTCGAATTCGGTTGAGAATTCCGAGAGTTATGGCGCTCCAAATCAGATGTCTCTTTTTGAGAACAAAAACACCATTGCTGGGCTGGTGTTGGTGCTGTGTTGGGCTGATGTTTGAAAATCATGCTAGCAGTGCCTCCCCGCTTTGTAGCCTCATAAAAGAGACGTTGCCCAAGCATCCCCACGTGGAGGCGCAGAGTAAGACTTGAACCCTGTTGAGGTGGCCCAGAAGAGGGCCATTGGGTGGGTAATGGAGTGGGGGGGGGGCGGATGGAGAGGGGAGGTTTCAGTCGAGCAGCACTAGAGAATTCTGTACGCCGACCATATTAGACGAGCCCACGCAAAGCAAAAGCAAAGTTTTGCGTTTGAAATTTTGCATACAGTACTGATCAGTTACGATACGACCAATTTCGTTCGTCAGATCTGCCAAAAAAGGGACATTTGATTCGGAGCGCCATAACTCCCGGAATCCTACACCGAATTCGACAATTCTTTTTTCAGACAAAATCCTAAAGTCTTGAGTATAAGTGTTCCAAATTTCAAAACAATCCGACAAAGGAAACAAAAGTTATTCAAAAAAGAAATGTGATAATTTAAAAAAAACACCCTTTAGAATCGTGTGAAATGCGCGTTGAAAACGATTTTGTAGTGAAACGCAAACCGCTGACAATGTACTGCGTAGCACTGCATTTCTTCACGATTTGTCAACCGTTTACTGCGTATTTCTCTTCTAAAGAAACGCACTGCGGCGAACGCTACGCCTCGAGCAACGGGACCTCAACGTAGGGGCCTCAATCCGACGAGCCTAAAGCCGCGGGACCTCACATGGGGAGCCTAGGTGGTGTGCGGTCCGTGTGTCACCACGAAATGACTGGGGGGGGGGAGGTAAACCACGTCAAAAACGAATTCGGCCTAAAGAAGAAGAGCCTAAACTCGTAAGGGCCAAACTCCAGGAAAGCCTAAAAGGCGAACAGCAGGAGGAAAGCCATCATGAAGCAGAACAGACCCATCGCCTCGGCCAGCGCAAAGCCTGAAATTGTAAGAGCCTCAACTCAATTCCGTGCGGCCTAAGTTACATTGTTGTGCGAGTGTGTGCGTGCGTCTGTCCGTGTGTGCGTGCGTGGGTGCAGGGGCGCACCGAGGATGGCGTAGCTGAACAGCTGCTGCTTGAGGCCGGGATTGCGCGAGTAGGCCATCACGAGCGAGCCGAACACCGCGCCGATGCCCGCACCTAATTAATCAATTCGTAATTAGCTCTTGCAAGTGCGGTATGGAAATTGGGTTAAAAGTGCAAAATGTTTTAGGAAGTCACAGCCGGACAGCGACAAGTAAACACAAATGTTGAGTCAAGAAAATAGGCAAAAGATACGTCGGGTCGGGGTTCGAACCCGCGCCGTCGCGCGTGCGGGCTTCGCCTTATCCGTTGCGCTATCAATTTTCTTGTATTTACGCCGTACGAGCAAAAATTTTTCAATTTTCAAGAAGCGAGCGTGTTGTAATTTGCAACGCGGTCAATTACAAACTTAATTACCAGCGCCGCCCATGCCGCAAGTGGCAGCGCCCGCGCCGATGTACCTCGCCGCCGAGTCAATGTCCTTCTTGGGGGCCGAAATGCTGAGAGCGCGCGACTAAAAACATTTTGCAAATTTGAACAAAAAATCACAAACGTTCGGCGAAAGAAGGCTCGTCCACGAAAAATAAAGAACTCACGTTGACGCTGGCGATGGATCCGAGCGCGGAGCGCATCTGAAATGCGCGAATATTTTTAAAAGTAAACAAAAAAATGCCTAAAACAATATTTACGGTTCACCAGGCTGAGCTGAATGCGGGCAGCGGGCAGACGAGCGGCGACAAGCATTTTCGTTATTTTTGTTCAGAAAACTCTCAAATTTCTCAAACAAACAGGACGACTTTTCACAAAACTTTTCTTAAACTTCTGTTGAGGTTAACGTCTCACTTGGCGTATATTGTGCGCACCAAAATAGCTAAACCTTTGGGAAAACCTATCCGCGCGGGGCACGCGGGGCACGCGGGGCGGCAGCTTATATGATACCTTATATGATACGTTATATACGCCTAAGCGCGCACACGCAAGGCAATTTTGCGACTTTACAGGCTGCGGGCCGTCCCTCGTGACGCCCGCAAGCCATTTTTTGCGGTTTGTGAGCACCACGAACGAAATCCCACGAGTTTGGCCACTAGGTCCTCCCATATTATGCTGCTGCTGTGCGATTTCTATGTTGGTGCCTTTTCGATGCCAAATACTTCGCCTGACGAATTGTCTCCCCCAAGTAGGTATCAGATTAGCGCCCAGCTGAGCTGCCCCGCGCGCGTATTAGCGATCCACAATTCCTAGCCGGACAGCAGCCGGACAGCGTGTTTTTATATGTGCGAACAAGAAGTGAATATTCAAATTCAACTGCACATCGCAACTGCGATAGATTGGTTTTGTCTTCGGCTGTTGGATTTGATTGAACCCACTCAAGTGATGAAGCGCAAGATTGAGGAGGAGGTTTGGGCTCGGGTAGATGTGCGCGAGATCTTGGAAGAAATGCTGAGTGGCACGTTGGCTCGAAGGCTTCGACGTCGGCATGTCGGCACGCGACCGCAGTTGACTCCGTCGGCGCTCGCGGTCGGCAGTCGGCAGCTTTCTCACGGCGTTTCTGTGTATGCGTTTTCCTCTTCAGAACTCCCTTCCGGCGGCGTGGGTTTTTGCTGACAGAAGCCGGCCGCACGACGCCCAGGAGCTCTTCAACCGGCTCGTCGAGCGCGTCGACTCCGAGCTGGCGACCGCGACGGGCGAGTGGCTGGCGGCCGCGGCGCAGGCGACAGTGCAGCGACTGCTCATCCCAGCCGTCGTCAGTGCAGGTATCCCAACAACAATGCGTGTTCATGCGTGTATAGATCTTCCGTTCTCAGGACTGCTTGAACGCCTACTTCGACCATGAAGCGCGCACTGACGACACCTGCCCCAGCTGCACCGCCACCGACAGCAGCACCAGCCAGCTGAACCTGGGAGTGCCGCCGCCGTGCCTGGCCATCCACCTCAAACGGTGTCATTGAACAACGGTTCCGTGTATGCCAATCAGACGCGTTGCTTTGTTACTGAATTGTAGGTTCGACGCGGACTTGAACAAGGTGGGCGTTGCGGTGAACGGGGCCAAGCAGTTGGACGTCGCGCCCTTCGTCAACGCCGCTGTCGCGCAGCAAAGGCCACTGCTGACTAAGTACTAGGGATGAGCTTGGGCCGGGCCGGCCCGGCCCGGCCCGGCCCGGCCCGGCCCGTGGGCCGGGCCGGGCCGGAATTCCAGGCCCGTTTTGCGGGCCGGGCCGGGCCGGGCCGGACGTTCTTGGCTGGCCAACGTAGGTAGCTACCTATGTAATGCATTGTAAGTATCTGCGACTATTCTGCACCGTATTAGCAACTTTGTATCCTATGACGCGCGTCTTTCGCGCTCAAATGGTGCGAAGGCCGTAAAAGGGTTGTGAACTGCGATTCTGAGAGGTGGATGCGCCATTCCGTTAAGTAAATCACGCCAATTGGCATACGGTATTTCAGTAAATTGTACACTGTAGTGACTGTACTTATTTTGTGTTGCGGGCCGGGCCTGCGATATTGAGCAGTTGGACGGGCCGGGCCGGGCCGGGCCTTGATTTTGAGGGAGCGGGCCGGGCCGGGACGGGCCGGACTATCTGGCGGGCCGGGCCGGGCCGAGATGTGCAGGCCCGTGCTCATCCCTACTAAGTACCGACTGTGAAGCGTCGTCCTGAGTGCTCGCTCAGTTCGCGTTGAGTGATATTCTCCACAGTTTCTGGTTTGTTGTGTAGTACCACTGGGGGGCGAGCGTCGACAGCAGCCACTACATGGCGGCCGGTTTGGTCGACGAGCTGGGCTCCTGGTGGCGGTTCGACGACAGCACCGCCGTGCAGCTCGGCGCCGACGCCGACTGGGCCCCCGTCGACAGTCAGGACACCTATCTGCTGCTCTACGACCGGCAGACGTGAAGGTCGTGAAAGTCGTCCCGCGCTGTACTGGTTAAGCTCGCTCGCTCATCCTTTAATGCTAATCTCAGCGTTATTTATTGCTCATACAGTGGTAGGTATTCTCATTTGCAGTGTTGACTCCTTCCGGTTGATTCGTTGTTGTCGTCGACAGGCATTTATTCGTGCATAAAGGTGTATCGTGTCGGGTGTGCTGTGAGGCACAGCAAAATGCACCACACAGCAATCTTGAATGCCATGACTAACGCTGCAAATCGTACTCATGTTTGAATTGGGCGGTACCGTACCTGCAGTTAAGCACCGTTTATTTCCAATTGTGGACCGTTAACGCACCGCCCCGCGCATATCTGCCCCGTGCTGCCCCGCGCCCCGCGCGGATAGATTTTCCCAAACTTTTGGCAAGGTTGAAAAGCGTTGGTTAGAAAAGTCAGCATAAGGTTGATGAAAAATTGGTCAAGTAAAATGGAGTTAGTTTTAGATCCACGAGCATGTACGCTTAAGGCTGATTCACAATTAACGGTCTTCCCATCGGTCTCGGTCTCGGTCTCGGTCTCGGTCTTCCCATGCTAAACAGCCAAGACCGATGCGAAGACCGAGACCGAGACCGAGACCGACGATGTTGGGAACTTTGAACATTTGCTCCGGTCTTCATCGGTCTTCATCGGTCTCGTGTTGAACGCGCGCGCTACCGTAGTCACGCTTTACTATAGCCGTGACCCTCAAAGAATTTGTCGGTATTCGCATAACGGTAAAGCGACTAGGAAATTTGCCGAAATTGAAAACAAGGAAGAGTTTAAGATTTAGTTTATTCAACAGGTGTAGGCGGCCCGTCTCCTTGGATAATTGACAACCGCTCTAATACCAAAAATCAAAAAAAAAACGGCGGCGGCATGGCAGCACGTCTCTAAAGACACGGCGGCGGGAAAATCTGCGCCGCCATTACATAGTGGACGGCCCGACGGCAGTGTCCTACATAACATTTTCTGTAAGCGTCGGCAAAAGCGGCAGCGTCAGCGAAAGCGTCGGCAGCAGCGGCCACAGTGTCGACGCCGGCGCTGACGACAGCTCCTGTAGCGGCGTCCGCGCCCGTGGCGGCGGCCAGAAGCGCTGGGGGCGGTCTGCGTCTGCCGCACAATGTCTGTCTGTCTGTCTGGTGATAGTGCGTTCTCGTCGGCTACTGCGTGTGCTTTTTTTGTTTCTAGGGAAGTCGCATAAAAAATGAAACAGGTCGAAAACAAGGGCCACAGTACGCTCCTAAATACGCTGAAAGGCGCGCATTCGACCGAAGATCATTGAAAGACCGGAGGCAACGCGTTGTCAGTTTTGCATGGGTCAAAAAGACCGAGACCGAGACCGAGACCGATGCGAAGACCGAGACCGAGACCGAGACCGAGACCGATGGGAAGACCGTTAATTATGAATCAGCCTTTACGAACGGGCTTAGTCTTGTTGTTCGCCTTATTGGTACGGTATCTGTGTGTTCTGTCAAATAGGTAGTTTGCTGTAGACATTCCGCACCTCAATAATATTGCAGCGACTTGCACTCTCAAGGAATACTGTAAATATACTGGAATGCTGTAGTGAAAAACATTAAAATACTGTAATGCACTCTGACAGGACATAAAATCGGTTCAACGCGGACCTCTTGATGTAACGCTCCGTTTGAATCTTTACATTGTGCATAATGACGCGTGGTGCGAATTGAGGATTGTAGATGTTTCGAAGATTGGTCAGTGCTCGGTGTCCTTTTTGTGTTCCAATCACTAATTTGCATCGGGCAGTGCTGCACAGTTTGTTGACAAAATGAATAATCGAATAGGCATTTATTGATCACTTCAACGTGACGACAGCGTTCAATTCTGCATCACAATTCTGTTCATGGTGTTTTCTGAAAGTGTACAGCTTTTGTAGTCGATTCCACATGGAGGAGTGGTATGCTGAT
The DNA here is from genome assembly GCA_030248085.1 of Paralinhomoeus sp. GSCO2_6. Classification (NCBI taxonomy): domain Eukaryota; kingdom Metazoa; phylum Nematoda; class Chromadorea; order Monhysterida; family Linhomoeidae; genus Paralinhomoeus; species Paralinhomoeus sp. GSCO2_6. Next base: position 5,462 of record JASAMY010000020.1, on the reverse strand, counting down.
TTGTACAATTGCAATTAAAAGAAATCATCGAGTAAAAGTTGCAAAAATGCAGCGTGTACGTGTTCCATTGAACTAACTATCGGTAGGTAAGTTTTCAATCGTGGGAGCAGGCGCGCTCTAAACCAATGGCTTGTAAAAGCATACCGTACTTTTAATTTTACCATATGGATTAGGGCGGTACAATTACTGCGGTTTGCTACCGGAACGCGAGTTTCTGTACTTATAGGGTCTGAGAAATTGCATGTAAACGTCGAGATTCATACGGTCATCGAGATCTATGTACTGTAGCATTAAAAGATAAAGGTCTAGCGTGACACCCCTCGTCTCGAGACAGAGCAGCCAGGTGGCGATTGTGTATCCGATCGCCAGCAATGCCAGCGCTCCCAAGAGATTCCCAATGGTGAGATTCTCCGTCTGGAACATTCTGTCCTCAGCTCTGCAAAATCCGGAGTTGATGCCCGCGCCGAATCCGCGCGTCCTCTGTGGCTATAGCCTGTCGCACCAATTGAAAAATTGAATGCAATGTAAAGATTTTGCACTGGCTTTGGAAATTGTTTACCGCGACCGCCAATCAAAGAACAGCATGTGTAGCGTATCTACTCTAGAATTAGATCATTGTTTTCGATTATTCTTTAGTTTTTAGAAATGAACAAGCGTGCGATAGTATGTGATGTTTCGTCGCATTATTTTGGTGTGGCAGTTTCCCTGAGGCGTGTCTTCTCCTTGTCCGAGCCGCTCCAGCACCGGCCAGACTTTGAGGATAGCCGTGTCGATGAGTGGGATAAGTGGCGAATTCTGTCGGAAGGGGAAGGAACGCAAGCCTGTGAGACCTAGACAGCCAAGTAAATTAGTGAAATGCGTGTGAAATTTGCTCAATTCTCAGAAATCCCCCCCCCCCCTCCAATAGTGTCCCGGGGTAAGGCAAGGTTGAAAGTATAGTGCCCGGTAGCGTACAGCTCATAGTACGTGTACCTAATTGGTGTGTGTGTGTGTGTGTGTGTGTGTGTGTGTGTGTGTGTGTGTGTGTGTGTTTGTTTGTTTGTTTGTTTGTTTATTCGTCGAAGCACGGTGTACGACAATACAAGGCAGGCACAAAGTGAAGCACAGCAAGCGAAGCGAACGATTGATACAGATGTGTCACGACAAACAAGGTACAAATGTACACAGGATTGACCTAAGTGGAACGCCCGCCAACCGTTTTCGTTATTTATCACGTGCGAGACATGGCTAGGTGACACCTAAAAGGTGATTTTATAACCTAACCATTTAGGAATTGGGATAAGTTTTCCTTCAGAAGTTTATGCTTAAATGTAATGATAGTTTTGGAGTTGACCGTTCCTTCCGACAAGGCATTCCAAGCAGCAATGACCCTATTCGAGAAGAAGTGCGCTCTATACTGAGTATTGTGCTTTTGTGGACGGAGTTTAAAATTATGCCCCCTCGTTCTGCTGTCTCTATTTAAGGTAAAGAAATCTTCGAATTTATTGGAAGTTTGTTTGTGAATTATTTTATAGACATAGATTAAATCGGCATGTAGCCGCCGTAGCTCAAGGAGGGGAAGACCAATGCGCTCTCTCCGTTCATCATATGACAAGTGGCGTAGTTGCGGAATATTTCGGGTAAAAGTTCTCTGTATTGACTCCAGCTGCCTTGTGTTACCAACCATGACCGGATTCCAACACGGGGAAGCATATTCAAGACTGCTTCTAACAAACGCGCAAAATAACACTCTTAACACATTCAAATCTCTAGTGTGAAAGCAGTTTAGTATTGCGGAAGCTCTTAGACCAGCAGCCTTACTAATCTGGTTGCAATGTTCAGTAAAACGAAGGTCTTTGGAAACAATGACGCCCAAGTCACGCATAGTTTCGACTGTAGATAGCTGTGTTCCTCCTACACTGTAGTTTGTTCTATCCTTGCGATTTATTCCGAGGTGAAGGACTGAACATTTGGACAGAGAAAGTTGGAGCTGATTTTTGTTGCACCATTGATAAATTGAATTCAGAGAGTTTTGCAGCTTGCTGCGATCGTCTACTAATTTGGACCGAAAATACAGCTTGCAGTCATCAGCAAACAGTTTGAGCGAAACTTGGTTTGCAACAGCTGGCAAGTCGTTGATGAAAATTAGAAAAAGGAGTGGACCTAGCACGCTACCTTGAGGGACTCCACTACCAACTGGTGCGCTATCAGAAAAGGTGTCATTTACTTTAACCCGTTGGGTGCGATTTGTTAGCCAGCTACTGAGCCAATTGGTAATTGAGTGCGCAATTCCATAGCACTTAAGTTTATGCAGCAACTTTGAGTGGCTAACTGAATCGAATGCTTTGGCAATATCCAGGTAAGCTATGTCAACCGGTTGTCTAGCATCCAATTCTTTAGTCCAGTCATTCAGACATTCTAGAAGTTGACTAACAGTGCTATGTTTGGCCAGAAAACCATGTTGCGCAGGGCTGATTAGCCCATTAGATTGCATGTGCGCTAGGACACGTTTTTTGATAAGACTTTCGAAAAGTCTGCAAGATGTACTAGTGATACTAATTGGTCTGTAGTTGGAAGCGTTGTTTTTCGCGCCTTTTTTAAACACGGGTGTAATGTTTGCGCACAACCAGTCGGGTGGTACTTGGGCTGTGGTCAAGGATAAGTTGAAGATTCGCATTAGTGGGTAGGCAATTGCAAGCGCCACTCTCTTTAATAGATACTGTGGAATTCCATCGGTCCCTGAGGAGAACTTATTGGGCAACTTAGAAAGCGCTAGATAAATGTCAAATTCAGAGAAGTTTGGAGGTAACATGCGTACTTGGGTTTGAGAAGACAATTCCAATGGCTCGTTATCGTCGGTGACAAAAACTGAGGAGAATTGATTGTTTAGAATGGAGGCCTTTTCAGCATCAGTGTGCCTAAGCGAACCATCGGAGGCTCTGAGGGAAGCTACTGTAGGAATTGTCTTCATACGCCCACACACATACTTCCAAAATTCGCGACTGTTCCCACGCCTAGCCAAACTGTTTTCAAACGCACATTGCTCCCTGAGGATGGCTCTATTTGCCGCTCTGTTAGCTGTTTTCCAGTTGTTGTAGTCATCTTGGTTTTGTGTAGCTTTAAATTTGTTGTGCAGTCTCTTCTGCTTATTAATTAACTTGCGAACTTCCTTTGAGACGGGTTTGTTTTTTGGAGTGCCCATTGGTACAAAGTGCTCAATACAGTGATGCAAAATGTTTTTGAAATGATTCCACATACTGACAGCGTCGGTACAGGTTGCGAATAGAGCCACCCAATCTACAGTGAGTAAATATTCGTTCATAGCTGTGTAATTTCCATTCACATATTTACGGTAACTGCGCAAGGGTATATTAGTGTCCAGTGATTCAATAGTTTGAAAAGTGACAGCTAGGTGGTCTGACGTTATAAGAGGGGGTTCTACAGTCACTGAGTGTATAATCTGCGGTTGATTAGATAGCACAAGGTCAAGAATGTTGTTCCCCCGCGTTGGCCGGTCAACATGTTGTTCTAATCCATTAGAGAGGAAGTATCGGAAAACTAGTTTTTCTGCTGTGCGTGCGTCTGTCCTTTGCGTGAGACTGGTCCAGTCCACGCTAGGTAAATTGAAGTCTCCCACTAGGATAGAGGGGTGGTTGACAGAGAGCGCATTGGTCAAGTACGAGATGAGTGGGGCCGAGTCGTTAGACGACGGTGGTCGATAGACATTAGTAATGCGTACGCGGGTGTTCTTTAGATAGAGATCAACAGACAGTGCTTCGAACTGTGGGTGGGATTGGGCTGGAATAGAGACAGCAGAACGAATGCTTTTAGGAACTAGAATGAGACACCCCCCGCCTAGACGGCCAGAACGGTCAACTCTGTAGGTGGTATGAGAGGACTGGTTCTCAAGGAGCGCAGAGGGGAAGGTGGCATCTAGCCACGTCTCGCAAATGCAGACAATGAAGTTGGCAAGCGTTGTGCGCAGATACGTATGCATTTGATCCAGCTTCTGCCCATGCGTAAGAGATTGCGCATTTAATACATAAAACCACAAGGGGGAGTTGAGGGTTGGCCTTTGGGAAGAGGGGTGGAGAGAGGGGGGAGAAGCAGCATGGGTACGCTGTACGGGGGACGCGCGTCTAGAACCGACAGGGGGTATGGGCAGTGGGCCTGGGGCGGACGGGAGAGGAGTGGTGCCCATGAGTGAAGGCATACTCGCGGCGCTCACGTTCCTACCTACTTGTACCGCACCTAGTGGAGCGCTCTTACAGTGCATACCTACTGCAGTTGGGTAGCCATAGCGGCACGCATGCATGGTAGCAGAACGACTCGCGGCAGGACTGCGACACGCACTCAGTTTAACGGCTCTCGGACAGGCAATCGCGAGCGCAACTGGTCGCGATCGACGCGCAGCATGATCTCACCTCGAAAGATGACGACGTCGTCGCCATTTTGGATCCGCCGGTGTCTCTCCTTGTTCAGCAGCGCATTCTGCTCCAGCTCCAGAGGCGTCAGATCCGGGCGCACGTAGAATGGCGGCTGCGTCTGGCCAGCTTGCAGGCGCTCCCTCAGCAGAGGGCGCAGGCCGACCAGGAAGCGCCGGCGGGCGTCCATGTCGTTGAAGGCGATTTTGACGATGCGCGGCCGGTTGTTGCGCGACTGGCCGTGGCGGAAGACGCGCTCGATGCTCGTGGGTGCGATGTGCAGGTCCGCCGCCAATCGCGCCACCGTCTGCTGGTCGGAGTCGACGGGGCCAGACGCGAGGCCGGGCTGGGCCTCGGGCAGGCCCACGATCACCAAATTCGACTTCTTCTTCTCCTTCAGCTGGTGGTGCTCTACCGCCTTGGCCACGGCTTCGGCAAAGCTCGGGGTGCCGAGCCAGTTGGGAGGGGCGCCGTAGGGTCGTTGGTCGGAGTGGGTGGAGCCGTCGCCATCCGTCGCAGACGCGGCAGCAGCGTGGAGAGGTCGCGTCTCCAGCTCGGCGACGCGGCAGCGCAGGGCCTCAATGTGCTCCTTGGCTTGCTGCAGCTCCAAGACGAGCGCGGCGACGACGTGCTCGACAGTCTCGGACACGACCGACTTGATGGTGGAGCGGATGCGCTCGTCCTGCGTCTCGAACTTGTTCGAGATCATCTCCTTCAGCTGGTCCAGGTCGGGCGAGGAATGGGCTTTGTTCTGGCAAATGCAACGGCCCTTGGAGCGACCGCACGTACACTCGGTGGTAGCCGGCATCGCTAATCTACGCAGACGATCTCTCTGACTTTTTTCGCTCTAGAAGACAGAGAGAGCGAGAGTGACAGAGAGAGCGAGAGTGACAGAGAGAGCGAGAGTGGACAGAGAGAGCGAGAGTGGGACAGAGAGAGCGAGAGTGACAGAGAGAGCGAGAGTGAGACAGAGAGAGCGAGAGTGACAGAGAGAGCGAGAGTGAGACAGAGAGAGCGAGAGTGAGACAGAGAGAGCGAGAGTGACAGAGAGAGCGAGAG
>JASAMY010002396.1:0-28233 GCA_030248085.1 Paralinhomoeus sp. GSCO2_6 | reverse complement strand
CGACTTCTGCAATGCGGTTTTTTGAATTTTCAGTCGCTCATAACTCTTGATTGCCTGAACGGATTGTGGCGAATGATAGCTCAAAAGAACCGCCTTCTAGACCGGAATCGAATAAGCCGTCCCGCGTTTCGGTACTCGAGCGCATTAACACGAAACTTCCGAAAATGTTCCGAAAAAGTGGTGTTTTTTTTTCCCGTTCTGCACACACTTTTTGGGGCGCCGCTCTGGAACGCCTCAGTCGATTGGGACAAAACTTGGCGTGAGCACGCGGTATATGATGGCAACTTTGTGACCGCAAGAAAAATTTATCTAGGTGCTACGGATCTAAGAATGCTGAGGCCGATTTAGTAATTTTTTGAACATAGTCGTTTTTTTTTGGCCAAAATGCGACAAGAGTAAAAGTCGAAAAAAAGCCGAGTAAGCCCCCAAATGTTATTTGATTTCCGTAAACAGCTTTACAAAAGAAAGTCTAAGACGCTTGCAATGACATTTGAAATTCTCACCACATAATGAGATATAGGCAACCAAAATTTCGCAAATTTCGACCAAAAAAACTTTGTCAGCTATAGGCGCTTCAACCGTTTGTGGCAGAGCTGTGCTGCAATGACGAAAGTTAATCGTCCGGACCTGGAATAGGTTAATTTCGACAAATGGCAGCGCTCCGATGCCCATGTCCCTGTTGGCCCCCTTTGAAAGGCCTTTTTTTCGGGCGTTTCGTCCCAAAAGTTTGTCAGCGATAGGCGGTTCAACCGTTTGTCACAGAGCTGTGCTGTAATGATGACAGTTCCTCGTCTAGACCTGGAACAGGTCACTTTTGACAAATGAGATCTCGACTTCCATGTTTCGCAGCTAGACTCTCTTGGCACACCCCCATTTTGGGCGACATTCGAAACTTTGAGCGTGCATTACTTTTGCTTTCCTGGGACGAATTCTGCCACGTGATAGCTCAAAATAACCGCATTCAAAAGGGTGATTCCATTAGTCGCTTGTACACGTTTCCATACTCTTGCGCATTACCGAGAAAATTGTGCGGATGTAACAAAAAATTGGGACTCTTTTAACCTTTTGGCCTGTCGCTCGCTCACACCTGTATCAATTCAAACAAAACTTCGCACGCATCTACCTATGACCCACATAAAAACCCTCTGAAGAATTCAGTCTAGGTGCAATACATCGTGAGGTTACAGTTTACGTTGCAATATTTTTGGCGTGTTCTGTAAAGTCATCAGACTACTGATCGCGAGGTCGCTGGTTCGACTCCCAGTGACGCCTGTGACGCTTTTTCTGGCAGGTGTCATCTTGGGAAACCCATCAACGGTTCTTTGCTGCAGTGTCTCCAGTCCATCCCACATTCTCTGTCTCTTTGCTAGGTTCTTCTACCAAAATTTTGGCAAATTTTTCATATTTATGGACGGATGCTCGTTACAGCCCTTGATGCACGAAAATGACACAGCTGCACACCCGCACGCACGCACGCACGCACGCACGCACGCACGCACGCACACGCACGCACGCACGCACGCACGCACGCACGCACGCACGCACGCACGCACGCACGCACGCACGCACGCACGCACGCACGCACAATGTGTACAGTGGTACACGTTTTTCATAAGCTTTATGGTGCAACACTGAGCATGCGTCCGTGCTGGTCTGCTGCCGCGGATTTGTATGTGCGCGTGCATGCGCGAGTTTTCGATTAATCTTTCTTTTACGAAAAAACACTGTATTAAGGAAACTTCGGCAGGTGGCTGCAAAAAAGAGCAATATGTGACGGACGCTCCCTTTAGGTCCAGTTTGTAAAAAACGTGGTATTAAAAGTAGCCACTTTTCTCATCATACGATGTAACTTGAGTTTGGACAAACCGTATATAATCGAACCAAACGCAGCAACACGTCACATATTTGGCGTTCTGCTCCGCGTGAGCCATCGCACGCATACAACCATAGACACGACTACCATCAATCCAACCTCACAACTCGTTCATCTCTCTGACGATGTGCTGCCATTCATAGGCATTGGCATGGATGGATATAGGGCACACAGCCAAAGATACTGCATAGGTAGATAACCTTCACTGCCCTGTCCGTTCCAAAATTTAATATGTGGCTTGCTCTTACAGTAAGTGATATGTAGCATCATTTCACAATCTTAAGTACCAGTACATGCCGTACATTCAACTTCGATTCTTGTTTATCTTTGTTCCGCTTCTGGTAGCCTGTAGCCATGGATGGGACTGCCATCTGTGGGCGGCAAGGACAAGGCCCACTCTCGTCTCTGAGTCCAAGGAATAAAAGGCCTCGGTGCAGCCTGGACTGCCTTTCCAGTGATCCAAGCGAGCGGGTGTGTGGTAGAGCTCTGACAGTGAACCTCGGAAATAGGGCAGAAAGCGTAGTGCGGGCATAAAGTCGATGGCAAAGACGAATGGCGATGCTGTGAGGATCTCACTCATCGCGTCGCGTATCCTCGTGATCGTGGGGTCGCCCAGTTCGTAGGTGTTGCCGAACAGTGTGGCATTGATGATGTTCAGAACAGCAAACTGGAACATGTATGGTCGATTTTTGTGTTAAGAAATCGCGCTGCAGACAACTTTTTTTTGAAGGTTCGAGACCGAAGTCTCAGGCGAGAAGGGGACCGCATGAGTCCTTGGTTACCTCTGCCTTTCTGATCGTCTTAATGAGAGGTCCGATCAGGGGACACCGTTTTTTGAGGCGGGGAACGGTCCGGACCCGCAGCAATTGTGCGTTAGCCCCTTGCCCAAGGGGGTTACTGTTTTTCGCAGTCTTGCCACGCTGAGGATTGAACTCCGCACCTTGCGGTTTGGAACCCAACGCCTTAGCCCAACTGCGCAAACAGCCGCTGGGTGGGTGGGTTGTTCTTTGTTGGGTGGGTGGGGTGGGCCACGCTTCTCTATAAGTGAAGGGTTTTCCGTAGTTTCAAATAAAAACCAATGCGGCTCTCGACGGAAAGCCGAAGACGTTCGGATGAACGCCGTCTGTAATCTAGGGCAGCTACGGCAGGAGAAAATCCATGTAAAAGGGAAGTCCTCGATCTAGTGGCTCCGTCGAGAATCGAACCCGGGACCTTGCGGAACATAGTCCACTTCTCTAGCACTAGGCCATCCGCTGCCCTACTCGCCCACCTGAACGGCGTCGGTGGGATCGAAAGGCCGGCCGTATTTGCCGACTGTCGCGACGTTGTCGAGCAGCTGGAGCGTCTGGTCCTGCACTCGGCGCTCCAACCCGCTCTTGCCAAAGCCCAGGTCGCGCAACACGTGCAGACTGTACGGCCTTTGGCTCTTGAACAGCTCTCCCGTGGCGTCTGAATAATTGCAAATCAGGGTGTACGCGTCAGCGTACAACCCTAATATGTGACGACTTGCGCGCGCGAGAATTCGGATTTTTGATCGCCTATAACTTTTGATTGGCTGAACCGATTTTGGCGCGTTATGGGTCAAAAGAAGCGCACTCATCGGGGGACCGTACGTGCCACAGCGCGTTGCAGTATTGCTGCGCGTTAAAGGGGTACGCCCGAAAATGTTTCCGAAAAGTGTCTTTTTTTTTCGTGTTCTCCTCCCAGTTTTTGGAGCGCCACTCGCTAGTGCCGTGGGCAATTGGAATGAAACGTGGCATGTGTAAGCGACCCATGATGGCAATTTTGCGTACCAAAGGAATCGTCTCTGCGTCCTACCAAACTCGAGATATCGCCGATTTTATGCGTTTTTTCGGACATGGTCGTTTTTTTGGGGTGGTTTCTACCAAGAGTAAATCTCAAAAAGTGCCTAATTAACCCCCAATTTTTTTTTGATCTTCTTGAACAGTTGCTTATGGAAAGTTTATGCCAAGTCACTGAACCTAAAACTTCGCCCCCGATAATGAGTTATTAGCAATTAAAAATATCGGCCAAAAAGTTTGTCCATAATAGGCGCGCTAACGGCTTATCACAGAGCTTTGCTATAAAGGACAAAGTTGTTCGGCATGACCTGGAATAGACCCCTTTTGACAATTGGACCAAATTGAACGCACCAAAATGCCTCTCCCCATTATACTGAAAACGAAAAATTGCGATATTTCGGTGTGGTTACGTCGGAGGGCATTAACATCAATAATAAAGTTGATTGCCCTTCGATGGCGAACATTTCATTCCTTGAAGTCAACACGATCCGACGCACCAAAATATTTTCACATCCGGAATAATCGATAAATATCGATATGAGTAGGTCGGATCACTTTGGCTAAAACACGGAAGTTGACCGCCTGCACGTGTAGATTATTTTGATTCTTTACACCACTATGCTTCAACGAACCAATATGGCACTGCAGATGTGCACGCACGCACGCACACCATCAAATCGGCTGCTTCAAAAAATAACTGGATGTGGGTACATCGCATCACTTCAGCTAAAACACAAAAGTTGACCGCCTAGTCATAGCGATCATTTTCATTCTTTACATCACTATGCTACGATGCAGCAATATAGCACAACTGCCCGTGCACGCACGCACGCACTCGCACACACACACACACAATTATCCGCAGTGGCTTCTGTTTGTAGTTTTCTGCATGCTGTGCCATTTGCTGATAGGTCATCCTGCTTTGTATCATTTGCATGACAATTAGTTGTGCACAACTTTGGTCAATGAAAAATACATTCGTACCTATTTTCAATCCACATGCTCACATTCTATACGATGAGTGTCTCCTACTGCACTCGAGGGATTCTACCAAGCATGCTACATATGTCATACATGGTACATATGTCGTGCATGCGTGCGTGCATACGTGCATGCATGTGTGCGTGCGTGCCTGCGTGCGTACGTGCATGCATGTGTGCGTGCGTGCCTGCGTGCATGCGTGTGCCTGTATAGGTTTTGCGCATCAATGTTTGTCTTACGAAAAAACACTGTATTAAGGAAAAATTTGCAGCCGGCTGCAAAAAAAGGTGAATATGTGACGCTCTTTTGTTGGAGCCCAGTTTGAAAAAGAGGGGTATCAATTAAGGCATGCCTCATTTATGTATAGCCACTTATGCTTTGCAGCTGATCAACTTCAGTTTGAACAAACTGTGTATAAAAACCGAACCAAACGCAGCAACACGTCACATTTTCGGCATTTTTTTGTGTGAGCTATCTCACTCACCCAAAATGCAACAGCAATCCTTTCACATCTCATCTATCTCTGGTCATTACCATCGACCTGGCACAGCCAAAGTTCCTACATAAATAATTGGCACCTTGCTAACATTTGTGAGATGTGGATTGCCACTACAGTTCAGTTAGTGATGTGTAGGTATACATATGGTACTGGCTCCATTCGTCATTTCCTTTTTGGCATTTACCCAATAACGCACTGCTCCTATACAACGTGTTTGCGTGCGTACGTGCGTGCGTGCGTTCGTGCGTGCGTGCGTTCGTGCGTGCTTGCGTGCGTGCGTGCGTGCGTGCGTGCGTGCGTGCGTGCGTACGTCTGCATAGTGGTCCATGTGCAAGACCCTGGGGTCCTTCCTGCCTGTCTCACAACCACGTGGCATTTAGTCATGCGGCATATGTGAATGCAGGGTGTTCCAGTCCAGTTAGGTCCTATGATTGCCACTGCTCCTTTCTATGCACACAAACACAAAAAAATGCCGAATATGTGACGTGTTGCTGCGTTTGGTTCGGTTTTTATACACAGTTTGTTCAAACTGAAGTTGATCAGCTGCAAAGCATAAGTGGCTATACATAAATGAGGCATGCCTTAATTGATACCCCTCTTTTTCAAACTGGGCTCCAACAAAAGAGCGTCACATATTCACCTTTTTTTGCAGCCGCCTGCAAATTTTTCCTTAATGCGCTCCTCTTACAACAGTCACAATCGTTGCTTCGCTGTCAAACGCTGCTGTCACTCACTACAACAACTATAGGCATAGAAACCCACTCACTTATGATGCCCCAGTTGCCGCCCGTGAAGTAGGTGTTGCTGAAGCTCGAGGGGCGTCCCGCGAACGCGTCCGCCTGTCTCACGAGGCAGTCCTTGATGGTCGCGTACTTGGTCAGCACCACCGTCGGCAGCGGGACGTGCAGCGTGAACACCGGCCCGTACTTCTTGGCCAGACGACCGATGCTGCCGCCCTGAATGGCCAGCGGCGTCGCCACTTGGGCGAGGAAAATGTACCCATGGCCCGGGGACATACCTGCAACTGGGGGGTTGGGGCCACTATTTTTTCCAACACCACAGACCCCCGAGAATTTTCCCAAGCGATTTTCACCTTGTCTAGAACGATAAAAGTGAGTAAATGCTGGTGTTTTCAGTGCCTGTCAGCGTTATATGGCCAAAAAAAAACAGCTGTATATAACACCATCTAGAGCCTATTATTTTGGACCCTTTTTTTACCAGAAAGTACTAGTATAATTCAAACACTTTTTTGCTTTTGCTCCGGAGACCCCCCCCCCCCCCGCACCAGAATTCGGCCATTTGCTCCCCCCCGCCCCAACACTCTGCCAGACCCAGTTACAGGTGCATACCATGCCTGGGGGCAGGAAAAGCAACCAAACTGACCAAGTCACCGTCGTCCAGTTGCAGCACGTTGCCAAAGATGGGCAGAGGCATTGGCCCGGGCGGCATGCCCCAGCGCTGCAGCACGAACGTGTGCAGCAGCAGCCAGGCCAGCAGTGCAGCCGCTGTCGCGCCCAGAACAACCAGCCACATCTTTGCTGCACGCTAGGGTATCCAACCAAGCACAACTCTTCGCTGCCACCGGCGGAGTTTTCCAGTTTTAAAGGCAAAAGCGTCACGTCATTGATAACCAGTTCTTGACTCAGCCATAATCGAGCGCCGCGCGGACCGAACGAACTGAGCGCGAACGCGCTGGCACCGTCACTTGGTGAGTTGACTTCGTGACTACGCTAGTGCTTTGGGAGATGAGAGGAAGCACAGGCACTGAGTTCTCACGTGCGCGTGACGTGTGCGAGCATCACAAAAGACCTGAGAACGTATGGTGCTGGTGCCATATAGTGGATGAAAGAGGGTTGTTGTTGAAGCGATAACGGAAAGATGGCAGCTACCTATTTAGAGGTCGACGTCCTTGGTCAACAGCAGGCGCGTATATACTGTAGTGTATACTTAGGACGAACGAATGAACAAACCAATTACGATTTTTCCGTCCATATGTGAACTCGCCGCGCGTTTTGTTCCGCAAATTTCTTTAATTTTAATTGGATGCACATTCCTCTCTCTGGCAACAATTGCAGTTCTCAGTTCAATTCTACCGATCGCTTCGACCAAATCACGACTGATCACTACTTATCAGTGGTCAGTGCTACCCTTTTCTGTCTTGTCATTCGCCCGATCGATGCACAGCCTCAGTTTCTCAATGTCACCCGCTCCAACTGTGCAGCAGCCGCCAATAATTTCAGCGCCCAATTTTATCCACTGCTTCACCAAATCTTCATTGCAGACATAAGCGCCATCGCAGTTGGACCACGTGCCATCTTCATAAGTCCCACCAGTGTTTGGGTACACCACAAAAGGCTTGGTGACTTGGGGGTCCTATATCGAATCAGGAACACACACCATACAGGCCAACAAACTATAGATAATTTGGGACACCCTGTCTGTTCAAACGCATTCAGTGGCCCATCTGTTTTTCCTGGCACACCAATTTTAGAAGTTATACAAGAACGACTGGTACATAAGTGCTACAATAGATAGTGCCCCAGGCACTAGCGGATGCAGACGGGGGGAGAGGGGGTCTCCCCCTCCTGTCAGCTCAGATTTGGGGGGGGGAAGGAGGGGGAGAAATCAGGGGGAGAAGCAGGAAAGAAGCGCGAGCACAAGGGGCAAATAGGCAGATTTTCACGTTTTCCTTGAATTTTTGCACTCAAAAGCGCAAAATTTTCGCCTGCGGGGCTGTGGTTCTCTTCCAAACCATGTTTGATTCGTAAGGGAGCTAAAAAATCCCGTCATTTTTGTCTATTCAATAGTAGTGTAGGTTGTGCGGTAAAAAATTTGCCTTCTCCCCCCGGCCTCTGTCAGAAAATCCTGGATCCGCCAGTGGCCCCAGGGGGCCCCACCACTAGCACCTCTTCTGTACATGCAAGTGCTGTGGCATTCGGCCACTATCTTTCCAACACCCCAGAATTTTCCCAAGGGATTTTTCACTCTGATAGTTAAAAAATGGTCAGATACCCGCCCACTTTTTGCTCTGGAGACCCCCCCCCCACACACACACACAAAAAGTGCCAGTTACCACACCCCACTCTTCCAGACCCGGTTTCAGGTATACCCACGGCCCACAGCCATACCTGTAACCGGGTCTGGAAGAGTGGGGGGGGTCATTTTTTAGTTATACTGGTACTTTTTGGTCAAAAATGGATATAAATAGCGTCCAAACAGTGTTATTTTGCTGTTTTGTGGTCATATAACACTGAAAAGCACTAAATTATACCAACATTTACTCACTTTTGTCGTTTTAGACAGGGTGAGAATCTTTTGGGAAAATTCTGGAGTGGGGTTGGGGGTATTGGGTGGGTGTTGGAAAAATAGTGGAGGGAGGATAAACCCCCCAGTGACAGGTGTGACCACCTCCTCTGCGTACTATTCCATCGTGAGTAAGTGCGTGCGCTTTTCCAATAAGAAGCACCCAACCCACCTACCTGTGCGCTTTTCAGCAATGGTTCGATAAATTCGGGAGAGGTGCAATTAACGCCAACGTATGCGACTTTCGAGTGTGCCGAAATCAGTCGGGCGCCACTCAAGAAGCTCTCGCCATGACAAAGAAAATGATCGTCCTGCAAGTGTCGCAAACAATAATGAAAATACTAATAAAATAAGAAAAAAAAAACAGAAAATCGTACTTTGCAACTAAAGGAAATCCACGCCTTGGTAGACTCAGGCAGCAGGTCTAAATTCGACATGTTTCAAGATTCTATTAAATTAATTAAATTATATTTAGCGCACTGTTCAATGCTCCTTAAGGCTGATTCACAATTAACGGTCTTCCCATCGGTCTCGGTCTCGGTCTCGGTCTTGCTAAACAGCCAAGACCGATGCGAACACCGAGACCGAGACCGAGACCGACGATGTTGGGAACTTTGAACATTTGCTCCGGTCTTCATCGGTCTTCATCGGTCTCGTGTTGAACGCGCGCGCTACCGTAGTCACGCTTTACTATAGCCGTGACCCTCAAAGAATTTGTTGGTATTCGCATAAGGGTAAAGCGACTAGGAAATTTGCCGAAATTGAAAACAAGGAAGAGTTTAAGATTTAGTTTATTCAACAGGTGTAGGCGGCCCGTCTCCTTGGATAATTGACAACCGCTCTAATACCAAAAATCAAAAAAAAAACGGCGGTGACATGGCAGCACGTCTCTAAAGACACGGCGGCGGGAAAATCTGCGCCGCCATTACATAGTGGACGGCCCGACGGCAGTGTCCTACATTTTCTGTAAGCGTCGGCAAAAGCGGCAGCGTCAGCGAAAGCGTCGGCAGCAGCGGCCACAGTGTCGACGCCGGCGCTGACGACAGCTCCTGTAGCGGCGTCCGCGCCCGTGGCGGCGGCCAGAAGCGCTGGGGGCGGTCTGCGTCTGCCGCACAATGTCCGTCTGTCTGTCTGGTGATAGTGCGTTCTCGTCCGCTACTGCGTGTGCTTTTTTTTGTTTCTAGGGAAGTCGCATAAAAAAATGAAACAGGTCGAAAACAAGGGCCACAGTACGCTCCTAAATACGCTGAAAGGCGCGCATTCGACCGAAGATCATTGAAAGACCGGAGGCAACGCGTTGTCAGTTTTGCATGGGTCAAAAAGACCGAGACCGAGACCGAGACCGATGCGAAGACCGAGACCGAGACCGATGGGAAGACTGTTAATTATGAATCAGCCTTTACAGTCGCACGCATCCCTCAATTCGCAAAAGCCGATTAATTTGATCAAAATGCCATACTAGACCAAAGAAATTACTACAATCGCACAATTAGCCACTTTATAATTGCTGTCATTAATTAATTGCATGCACGCACTAACTAACCCAAGGCTTTCAAGATAGCTTCGGCTTCCTTGTAAGCTGGCACGGTCTCAAAAGCTAACAAGTCGCAACCAGCCTCAAGCAACGCTTTTGCCTGACCGAAATGATAGGCCACCATAATCTAAAAGTGATCATTTATTCACGAAAATCTCGATATTCTGACAGAGAATACCTACGTGCCAGCGCCATTCATGGCGTGTTTGGATTGCATCTAATTTGCGAGTCGAATTTGCATTTTGCGTCGATTTGGGCAACTATTTAATAGCACAAGCGGAAACTTGCATGCTTTCACTGGCCAGGAGTCACAAAAAATTGCAAAATTCACAAAAAAAAGTAAGTAATAATTCAATGCAAAAACGCACAGCTTCGGGCACTGCGTCGACATAGCTACCGCTAAATTCCAGTGCCCCTTGTAAGTTGACGGCGTAAGGTCCGATTGATCCGACCACTTTAATTTCTTTATTTTCGCTATTTTTATTTGAAGCTTTGAATCTCTCAACGCATGCACGGGCGATGAGGACGCTGGATTGAAGGACTCTGATAGCGTGATCTCTAGAAGTGAACAAGAGCTTAGAATCATGCAAATGTAACTGGGGGAGGGATTGCCTGTAAAAGGTCCAGAAGAGTGGGGAATGGCCCCTTTGAGGGGGGGGGGGGGGTCTCTGGAGCAAAAGTGGAGGTGGAGCTATCCCCCACCCAGTCGGCGACCATACGTCCAACGCCCTCCCCCCCCCCCCCATAAAGGCCAGAACCGCGAAAAAAGTCGTTCGCACGCTCCAAGATTGAAACAATGGCACATTTTGTGAAGTATTCTTTGGCGCCAGTTAGGCTAGATGTTGACCCTGTTTCAAGCAAAATGTCATTATTCACTATAATGGCGTAAATCAATGTTCATCCAGTGGCTCACTCTGGCCCCCCCCCCCCTCTCGCCCTTCCCCCCAGGGACTAAAAATCAATTCTTTTTTATTAAAAAAAAAAACACGCGCACACACCGGTCTTCGATCAAGTCAGAGTGCTGTAGAAGCTCAATTCCCGCCTGATAGCTGCTCGTCTCGAGAAAATCCACACCAGCATTCAAAAACCTCAATTTTTCAACGCATTTTTCGCAATAAATCAAACAAATATTTCTAACCACCTCTCGTACACCCTCACAATTGCCTCGGGGTGCTTCAGCAACACGTCAGCGGTCCACAAATCGGTTCCCTTAAGAACAAAATTTATTTTAAAAAAATACAAAAAAATTAGACAAATTGAATAAAAAAACCTCGAAGTCAAGACCATCCTTCAGCAACTCAGCAGAAAAGCCCCCATCCAGTAGCTTTGCACACATTCAGTTTTTTTTTATCTATCTAAAATATCATACAAGGTGTTCAGCATTTAAATACTATAACGAATATATATGCGTCATTCCATGAGTACTTGCATTAATCTTAATTAGTCAAAGATCAAATGTTTCCAAAAAAAACAATAAACGCGCAAAAACTGGTGCTATTCAATAATTTCAGAGCTGCACTTCACAGAACGGTATAAAATACGCGTATAGGAACTTCCACAACAAAAACCCACGACACGCCAATAAGCTATCATAAGTGCGATTTTTTAGTTTCCATAAAAGAACCGACAAATCAACACGTCAAGCATCATCCGTCCTAACATCCTAATACTCATCACGTTTTCACAATTTAAAAGGAAAATACAGTGAAACCTTTAGAGTTATTCTTCTATTTATTTATAATGAATAATATAATTTTTGCCATTTTTCTTTAGTGGCGTGATAAGCATCTGCCACAGAATCAATTGTAGGTAGTGTTTTATTGGTGGAGATTTCACTGTATCATCAAAGCGTTGCGTATCGCATTTCAGACGATTTCTCAAACACTTCTGCATGGTTTCTCGTCTTTTTCCCAAACGGTCTTCTTAGGCGGTGATAAGCGAATATATCATCCTGAAAAAAAACGTATAAACATATTCCACCAGGAAATGATCCATGAGGGGGTTGATCTCGCAAAAAAAGAGGCATGACCATGGCCAGAGTATCCCCCTGACCCCACCACTGATCCAACCCATACCCATGTTACCCCCTCCCCCCCCCAAAAAAAATTCCTCCAATTCCAGCTCGCAGGCGCTGCATTGTCCGATTCGATCAATGGATCACAGGACTGAGTGATGATCACTTTCACTGATCAGCATCCGCGACCACTTAGATCCGATGGGGATCACCGCTGACCCGTAGAGATAGTAGAAGAAGGTGATCAGGTAGAATCCCAGCTTGATCCATCCCTCGCGCATGATCTTGCTGAGCTCATCAGATCGCATGATCGTCGTGGGGTCATAGATGCCTGCCTTTGACATGACCGGGCGGTTCATGTACCTGTATTTTATGGGGGCTGATCAAGTTTAATTCGTGAAATTCCAGAACGTAATGCAGCTGATCAATGCTTCGTGAATGAAGTCAAGTACGTATCGGCGAATCTCGAAGATAAGAAAGAAAAAAGAAAAACAGGTAAAAACAAGGAAATCAACGCGACTTTTAGTCATCGAAATCTTATGCTCAGCAAAAAATGATAACAAAAAACCATTCCCATTGTAGCGGGTACTGGACTCAAGTCACTGTTTAGTTTTTTGTTTATTTAGCAAAAGAGATAGCAACAGAAAAAGAGAATTTAGCAAGATAGGGCGCGCTGTTGCTTTTTTGCTCCCAATGTGACTTGAAGACTTGTGGAAAAAAGGCGATTGCAGTGCTGGGATTCGAACCCAGGTCTCAGGGTTTCCGGGCCTGGATGCTAACCACTACACCACACTCGCACGCCTCCTATTCCACAAATCACGCATGATAAGCCAGGAGAAACGGCGGAGCCGGCATTGCCTGGCGTCAAACACCGCCCACCTGGATGTAACAATTGACGCACAAAGCGTCAAAACCATCAGTATAATAAAATAATATTAAAAATACAAAATCTATAACTAATGACAACCTGTGGACGTGAAACGCGATGAGCGGCAAGTTGAATCCAATCGCAATAATTTGAAAACCCAAAATAAACAGCAGAAAAACCACCGCGTGCAGAACGTACTCGGGCAGCACTAACTAAAAGATTTTTGTTCCCATATACTGTGTTCATAAAAAAATTATGTTCAAAAAAAATGTCAAATTAAATATTTCCAATGTTCTAACCGGATTGAGACTGTTGCACTGCTCGATAGGGTTCTTGTAGTCGGTCTTCAGCTCGTCGATTGCAATGATCTAAATTTAATTTGCCTTTAACAAATTGCAAATTTCATTTTCTTAAATAAAAAATTTTTAAAGCATTCAAAGTGCAATGAGATGAGATCAAATACCGTGAAAATCGCAAAGAAAATCAGGAAGGCGGTCGCGATCAAAGCGACAATGTACGCAAACGCCACAAAAGTAAATGCCATATTGAGGAAATTTTGTTTTTTTTTTTTGAAAACTATAATCGCAAAATATAATTCAAACTACTCAAGCGACCCGTGCTCCCCGTGCTACCCGAGTGTCATCGTATTCGTGCGAATAGGAAATGCCTACCGTTTCCATAACAGCATCCAGTTAGTTTTTCTTGGTAATTTGTTTCTATGGACTTGCTTGCATAGCCTACCTTAGCCCAACAGTTTTGTATGTGCTGCTCACAATTTCAGCAAGAATCCACCAAAACGTCGACCGACACGCACTCGACACCTCGAGACCAAAAACGCACTTTGGAGAATCTTCTACGTTCTACGTCATCATTCTTCACTGACACGGCAGCAAATTAGCCCCTGATGTCGTCTAATCCAGTCCTAATCTAACAAAAATCACCGTTCCTCATTCGTTCATGCCTCAGGCCCTGTGTCTTTCCAATCTGCTTTGATCTTTTAATCTGGATCCGCCCTTAGTTCTTCTACCACAAGGCCAGGTTGGGCGGCAGTCGCTTGCACTTGAGCAAGGCGAGCACTCCGACGCGCATCTCGCGGTGTCTCGTGAGGTAGATGAACGCGTTGCAGGTGGGGTTGAGGTTCACCAACAGCCAGAGGACCATCTTGAGCGCGTTCGCCTCCAGCCGCAGCCAGTTGACCACGAACACGACCACCACGGGCGCGGTGTTCAGCAGGAGCGTGAAGAGACAGCTGAATCCGTACCAAGCCGGTTCAGTGAGCCCTCCGCCCCATCCCCCACTCTCAGCGTAAGCCGGGGATGATTGGGAATTTGCTCTGACAAACTGGTCGCATTCACTCACCACAAGTCGATGGAAATTCTTTCAATAATGGATGGGAGAGTGGAGGGCTGGAGAGGGTGCGGAGAGGGAGTAGTCACGGTATACTACAAGACTTGCACATAAAAGCGGTGCCCTCATCATATCGGCCACCTCAACGCCGAATAATGTGCGCGGTGCGTAATAATAACGCGCGGTGAGTGAATGGCCCACAGACGGGATGAAACCAACTACAGAGGATTTTAAAAAAAAACGGTGGCCGGACACCGGACACCGTTTTGGCGACCTAATTCCCAGCGAGACGGTGAAGGCGCGCTGTCGCTCGAGCTCGTCGCGCCGATTGAGGTCGTTGACGGCGGCGACGGTGCGTGTCGACTGGGCACCGCCGCCGTGCAGAGTGGCCGCCGCCATCAGCAGGACGTAGAGGCCGACGCTCAGCAGGCTGCTCGTCATGCGAAGAGCGTTGCGTACTTGAATCGTTAGCAGACCTGCCGAGCTCAGGTAGCACATCTGCGCAATGGGGTATGGGTGCGTAGGGTACGTACAGTGTTGGAGAACGGTTGTCTTCGATAGAACGCTATTCGCTCGCGCATCAATGACGGGTACATGCACCTACGATAGGCATCCAAAATAATCGGTGTGAATGTGGAACGTAAATGTTTAGGCGCATGTGGGGCACAAAATGAACGTGGGGAACGAACCTTCGGATATATGGCACCGTCATCTTTGCCCATCCAACCGGTCACGAATGCCATGATATTCATGAGAACGCCGCAAGCGTAAGCGGCCCCGCAAACCAAATACGAATATCGCATTGACAGAGCCAAGTATCTGTAAGAAAACAAACGTCGTTGACTCACGACAGCGCAGCTCTACAAGAAGCACCTCAGATACTCAGCCATACAAGCGCCCTGGGCTACTCTTCGAGATTTTGTATTTTTTCAATCAACGGCTCTGTACGCTCATCGTATAATGATGCCTGCGCAACGTAGTCACTGAACATACATGTACCGAAGGGGCTGCAGCACGCATATGGTGCGGTCGACGCTGACGACGAGCAGCATCAGCGCCGCGGACGTGTCGGCAAAGTACCACATCTGAGAAAAAAAGTGGCAAACTGCGCGGGCGGGCGTGCGTGCGTGCGTGGCGGTGCGTGCGTTTGTTCGTGCGTGCGTGCGTGCGTGCCGGTGCGTGCGCGTATGTGAGTATTTTTTCCAGAATTTCCTAGTCACGCTTTCAAATAACCAACGACCCACCCAATTGTGCGGGACGAGCATGCAGTACCATGAGGTGACCTTCCCAAGATTTTGATGCGCGATCGCAAGTGGGGCCCTGTAAGCTCCGGCCATGACGTAGCAGGAACCGTCCAACGCGTCGGCCAGCGATAAAAAGGCGATCACGAGATAAATCTTAAACGGACATCACAGTACAACCCTGGTGACCGCACAAGCCTACATACCGAAAATCCTCGAATAGACCCCCTCCAATAGTGTCCCAGGGTATGGCAAGGTTGAAAGAATTGAGCCCCCAGAGGAGTTGCGGTATTAGACCGGTACAGTAGGCATGGACCTTGTCCATGCGCATGGCCTGGTGCACAAAGACGGAGAGGGCGATGGGCAGATTGCCAGCCACCATCGCCAGCCCCTCCACCAGGTAGCAGCCACTCAACAGGGCCTGCGTATTCTCCCACCAGCGCTCCGAGACCACTCTGCCATCTTCACGGAACGCTGCCAGAGTTGATGGCGTCGACAGGTTCGCGTTTGGAAACGACATGGCGCGGTCTTGGACAAGACGAGGTGCCACAGAATGGCTCAAAAATTATTCAGTAATGACTCAAAGTAAAAAGTTTGACTGAAGGCCTGCAATTCAACTGCTATGCGCAGTCTTTACGGTCCCACCGGAATTAATTGTAATTTATTTTGCTATTTTTCAATTTTTTTTCAGGCTTGCAAATGTCTTGTTGCATGCTTCACATTCTATTGGCATATCATTTTGCATTACACTACTGTAGGGTTTTAAAGACAGTTCTTGTCTAGGCTCTAGCAGCGCATAGCTGAGCACCTTCAGGCATACTGTAGGTAGTGTAGTGTAGTGGAGAGTGTGTGTGTGTGTGTGTGCGTGTGCGTGCGTGCGTGCGTGCGTGCGTGCGTGTGTGTGTGTGTGTGTGTGTGTGTGTGTGTGTGTGTGTGTCAGCACATCATTGCCGTTACTGGATGCGTACCTATGTATAACGCACGAGTACAGATCAAATATAGTGAAGCAATATTTTCGAGCTCCGTCTGGTGGAACCGCAAATTGTCTGTCCGCCTCACAACCAGAATTCCTACTGCCTAGCGACCCAGTTTATGACTTCGACTTTTAGGGCCAAACGTACGCAGATAGCAAGACGGAATTCGCTCAACCAATGCCCAATCCAATTTGCGTGCAACCGGACCGATATTGAAACCAGGAACCCAGAACGACGAGGAAATTAATTGGGGTATGGCGGGCGGTGCTAAAATTGAAAAAGGAATTGTGCGTGCCGCGTGAAATGAGAGTTGTGCGTACCGAAAATGTGATATCTAGAAAGCATGCCTGTAAACTGGGTCAAACCTAGGTGGAGGGGGTGTCTTGGGAGGTAGGTAAATGGGCCTTCCAGGGGGGGGGTAGATGTCAGACTGGAGAATGTCACAATTTTCGTAAATGATAGTGTCTAAATCGCCATATTTCAGTGCTTACTGGCAGAGAAAAAACACATTGCAGATCCTACTGTGGTGCAATATTTTGCTGCCAGCCCCCCTCCCCCCTTTCCCAAGAAGCTGCATTTAATCGCTGTGTAATGTACGCAACAACGGTTCGTGACACAATGTTCTGACGGTTCAGTACCTGCGAGCACAGCGACCAGTCTGACGAACCAGCAATAACCAGAAACCTAAGCCATTCCAAAAGCCTGCAAAATACACGCGGGCTCAAAATTCCGAGCAATCTAATTCGATCAAATTCAAGTACTAGAGGTGGCCGAATTATTTGGAAAGGCGGCTCAGTTGGTGACGAGGACGGCGGTGGAGCTGGCGAGCTCTCCGTCTCCTAGGGGTTCGAAGGGCGTGCCGAGGCAGTCGTCGCGAGCCAGCAGCGCCTCGACGAGGCCCAAGTAGGCGTTCCGGTTGCCCAGTCGACCGAAGCCGTGGCCCTCGTCGGGGAAGGTGCACAGGGTCGCGTCGGTACCGGTTTCGCGCACGGCGCGCCACATCCGCTCTGCAACAACGGCACGCGGCCGAGTAGCCATGTACGTAGCTGGGCGAGCTATGACAGCGGCCGTCGGTGTGTTCGACTGTCACCACTGGCGCGGTCACTGAACCCCTGAGACCCTCAATCCCTGCGGCAAAGGATCTATATTTGTGCACGCTCTGAATTCCTTCCTGCTTGTCAGCACGAGAGCTTGCTGCAGAGCGGCATCGTTTTTTTGGCCAGTCACCTCACAGTCACCACAAAAGACTGAAATAACTCCAACAAAAAAGAACCCGCCACTTTTATCATGCTGTGTTCTTAGAAAAACGTTAGAAAACAATGAAAGGGAGGGCCAGCTGGCTTTCCACAGGTGGGTACGCTTGGCGTTCTTGATACACACACACACACACACACACACACACACACACACACACACACACACACACACACACACACACACACACACACACACACACACACACACACACACACACACACACACAAGCGAAGCGGTTTCATTGGTCAGTTTCCTAACGCAAGTGTACACAACGTTGCATGCGACCGTATGACGGAACCGACCTGCGTCTTCGACAGGCACGACGGGGTCGAGCCTGCCGTGCACGATGAGCATGGGCCCCTTCACCTTGTGCGCGGAGTAGAGCGGCGACGCCTCTCGCAACAGCTTCAGGCCTGAGAGTCGCGACGAACGAGTCCTACTGGCGCTGGCAATTGTCGTGGTTGTTTGTTGTTGTTGTTGTTGTTGTTGTTGTTGTTGTTGTTGTTGTTGTTGTTGTTGTTGTTGGATTTGGGTCAACGCTAGGAGGCCGGCAATGGCCCATGCAGCACATCCATCTCCATGACGCCTTCCCGTCTAGAGCCGCGTAATTGGCCAAATGACATTCGGAAGATCGCCATCTGAGGGCGGCGAACTGCACGAGAAAATCCATTGAGGGAGAAGTCCTCGATCTAGTGGACATCCATCAAGAATCGAACCCGGAATTGTGCACGCAAGAGGCCGGCGATTCTCTACAACTGTAGGTCATCATAATGCCCCTAATCAATCAATCGTCGTCGCTCGCTTCACCGACCTTCGGGGGTCGTGCGGTCGCCGATGCGCACACGGTACTCGGGGTTCGTGATCACCGTCAGCGCGTCGGCACCGTCGTCCGACAGCTCCAGACCGAGCTCGCTCTGGAAGGGCCCCGTGCGCGGTTCGCCGTCCAAGAAGGACAGCCCTGCGGAAGCGGCGCCGCATTTGAACAGCTCCGGGTCCTTGACCATGGCCAGGTTGGTCTCGTAGCCGCCATAGCTGTGACCCGCTATCGCCACCTGGAAGGTTGGACACACCCGTTGTTGTTGGATTAAGGGCAACGCTAGGAGGCCGTCAATGGTCCGTACAGCATACCCACCTCCATGACCCCTTCTCGGCTAGAGCCGCGTAGCTAGTCAAGGACATTCGGAAGAACGCCATCTGTAATCTAGGGCAGTGACAGCACGAGAGAATCCACGGATAGGGAAAAACTCGTTTTGAGAATCATCAAGAATCGAACCCAGAACCGTGCGACGAGACCGATTCTTTACCGCTACGCCGTCCGCTGCCACTTGGACACACTCGGACCCTCGGCATTGACACTCAAAATGCGCAGCCGACGCACCCAATCGGGATCGGTGAATCCAAGCTCGATGGCCCGCTTGACTCCATCGACTACGTCGTCGTGCATCCTTTTGCCCCACTGCCGGTTGCCAGCGTTCATCCAACGACGTCCAAATCCCATGGAGCCCCGAAAGTTGCACTGAAAATGCGCAGAGGCGTGCACGAGTGCAACAGGACGACGCTGTTCCAAGCCGTGACAGTGCCAGTGCCAGACGCACACACCTCGAGCACGGCCACGCCTCGGTCGGCGAGCAGCTGAGTTTCAACTGAGAAACGATACGTTCTTGACCTGACGGTCCAAGGCCCGCCGTGTATCATCATGAGCGTCGGTAGGGGTCGCTTCGGCGTCCTGTTGTCGCCTCGTTCGTACTATAGACACGCAGCATTGCAATCAGAGAGCGAGAGGAGAGACCAATGGGCGCTCAGTCAGCGCACCATGTGCGGCACAACAACTGAGCACTGTTGATAGTGGCCATCTCTGGTTCTGGCGGTGAAGGAGTGCGCCTTGGAGAAGGTGTACTGTAGCAGCGCCGGCCGCTCGTTGAACAGTGGCGTCACGGTCTTTGTGGGCACGTCATAGACGTAGAAGTCGCGGGGCCGGTCGTCCCGAGTCCACGACACCAGCAGCCGCGAGAGGTCTGAGTCGTCGCTGTCGTCGGGCTGTGGCGTAGTCCGCAAGGCGTTGGATTCCTGACCGCGAGGTCGGGGGTTCGATTCCTTGCTGGGCAAGACGTCGGCTACCCCAGTGGACAAGGGGTGAAACCACAGCTCCGGTTTCTGGCTGTACCGTGGCTTCGGCCAAAAATCAGTGCCAGGTGGGGGCCCACCTTCCCTCGCGGCAGGACAACGCCCACTGTTATGTGTACGGCGCTGCCCTGTGATCTTGTGATCCAGTTTACGGCCATTGTACTGTGTCGGTGGTTGTCGTCAAAATAAAGTGTTTTTTTTTAAGTCGTCGTCGTCGTCGTCGTGTCTCCTCTACTACTCGAGATTGCCCTAAGGCCGTGGACAGCGCGCGGACGAACCCGCGCTGTGCGAGACGATGCGGGGCGAGCCTCTCTCCTGGATGCCTCCGAGTACGGCGACGTGCTGAGCGAAGTCGTCGTCGACGGCGAGCAGACGCGGCACGTCGTACGCCTGATAGACGGCCAGTAGCGCGTCTCCATTCAACAAAGGCGACTCCAGGTCCGCGTTCGAGTTGATCGGCGACTGCGCCAGGATCGTGAAGTGCTCGTAGTCGGTCATGCTGTGGCTGACGACCGCGTCTGCGCGCGCAAGCGCACCATCGACACTGGACGCTGCTGCATCGCTGGGGATCAGCAATCGAACCGACTGTGTTCGGTCGCGACCGCCTCGAGCATGATCAGACGCTCGTTGCGCACGCCCACGAATTCCAGGTGCCTTCTAAACGGCGCGTTTTAGCCTCCAACAGGGCGGCGAATGTTCTAGTGGTAGCGAATCGGGCTCTCGCGCGCACGGTTCTGGGTTCGATTCTTGAGGGATCCACTAAAACAAGCACTTCATGTCAATGGATTCTCTCGTGCATGTCGTTCTCTCCAATGTCTTTTTTTTTGCCTTTTTATGAGGCTCCAGACAGGAAGGTGTCATGGAGATGGGTACCGTAGGAGGGCCATTGACGGTCTCATCGCGTTGCTCTTCTTAATCCAACAACAGCATTGTAGCAGTCGCCGTAACGAACCCATAGTCCACGGACAGACTCTTGTAGTTGTCAAACGAGCCGCTCGCGAAGTCGTTGCGGACCTTGATGTGGAAGTTGGCGTCGTCGTCCATGACGAGCAGGGCGCGCGGCTGGAGGTTCTCGTCGAGCGCGTACGACCAGGGCCTCCACAGCGCCACGTTGGTCTCGACCACTTTGCGCAGCGATCCCGACTCCAAGTCCATGGTATAGAAGTCGACGAACCCATAGACAATCACAGGCTATAGTCGGTTTCGCAGCACAGCACACATGCCTGCAATGTTGGGGGCAGCCAAAATCAACCCTCCCCCCCCCCCCCGCATGAGTATTTGTATCCTGTCATGCTTGAAGTGCGCAGTGTGCCTTTTGCGTCCACTTTAGTGCTTTTCGCCATAAAACACCAAAAATAACGCCACTTAGAGCCTACCGTACACGTTGTTTCGGTAACATTTCTACATCTGGATATCTACCCTCAGGGAGACCTCGCTCCGCTAGCCCCATAAAACGCGATTAATCACTCCCCCCGTTTGCCCTGCTGACCCAGTTACAGGCATGGCAGCACGGCCACTTCCATTGCGGGAAAAATCTTCCCATATGCACCATATGCACGGGGCCTTCGTTATTGCGGTGCGATATTTTTTCCCTTGTCGCTCCGTTGAAGGCTTATAGTTACGATATTGAATTTTTGTTTATATTAAGTTTTTGCTTAGGTTTTGGTTAGGCCTAGGATGAGACAGGCTTTCGCTTAGGCTTTCGCTTAGGCTTTCGCTTAGGCTTTCGCTTTGGCTTAGGCTTCGCTTAGGCTTTAGAAGTACACGCGCACATGCATGCACACGCGCGCACGCACAGGCAGTGCACGCGCGCACGCACAGGCACACGTGCACATGCACGCACACGCGCGCACGCACAGGCAGTGCACGCGCGCACGCACAGGCGCACGTGCACATGCACGCACACGCGCGCACGCACAGGCAGTGCACGCGCGCACGCACAGGCACAAGTGCACATGCACGCACACGCGCGCACGCACAGGCAGTGCACGCGCGCACGCACAGGCACACGTGCACATGCACGCACACGCGCGCACGCACAGGCAGTGCACGCGCGCACGCACAGGCGCACGTGCACATGCACGCACACGCGCGCACGCACAGGCAGTGCACGCGCGCACGCACAGGCACAAGTGCACATGCACGCACACGCGCGCACGCACAGGCAGTGCACGCGCGCACGCACAGGCACACGTGCACATGCACGCACACGCGCGCACGCACAGGCAGTGCACGCGCCCACGCATGCACGCACATGTACACGCGCACGCGCACATGCACGTACACGCGCACGAGCCCATGCACGTGCACGGACGGACAGATAAAAGTGCGCTAATAGCGTTTTGAGCTCCCCCACCTCCCCACTTCCCCGAAACCTAAGCCTAAGCAAACGCCTAAGCCAAAGCAGAAGCCTAAGCCTAAGCAAAGACTAAAACTAAGCCTAAACAAAAGCCTAAGCCTAAGCCTAAAACTAAGGCTAAAGGTTGGGGAGGTGGGGAGGTGGTGAGCTCAAAACGCAGTGTGCCTAAAAGTGGCGGTTGCCTTCGGTCACCCGATACCCCCCCCCCCGGTTTAGAGATATGCGAGACGGAGAGACAAGAGAGAAAAATGTCGCACCGAAATAACGAAGGCCCCGTGCATATGGTGCATATGGTGCATATGGGAAGATTTTTCCCTCCATTGCACACCGCGGGTCTCTGCTGGAGCTGACGGCGGCCGCTTCGGTGGGCCGGTTGGGGGAGAGGGCGACGACGCGACACGGCAGCGTGTTGGGAAAGGTCAGTCGGACGGGCGTCGGCGTCTGGTCGGCCACGTCCACCTTGAAGAGGAAGTAGCGGTTGCCGTCCGCCTCGACGCTCTGCTTGAACAGCAGCACGCCCTTCATGTACGTCCAGCGGTGGTCTAAACGCTGGTGACGTCGTCAATGCGCGCTCTCATCGGAGAGCCGTTTGTTTTGTTTGTTTGTGTGTGTGCCGCTTGTATCATCGCGGGGGAATCTCTCTCGGGTCACAATCGACCGCAGCTAGTGAGAGATGAGACCCAGTCGACCTGATCCTGGGGGGGGGGGGGGTGGGGGTGGCTGACCCCCGGAGAGCAGGCAGTCATCGTCTTGTCAACGTACAGTAGACGGAGTGCTTGCTGGCCTTCGTGACTTGGCGCTCCTCGCCCACGGCCGCTGAGTTCGCGTCTAGCGGCCGGACGAAGACGTTTGCAACGCCGTCGACGACGCGACTGTAGGAGACGTATCGGCCGTCGGTGCTGATCTGGACGCCGCTGATGGCGGTGCGGTCGTCGAGCAGCGCCAGGCGGGACAACAGCTGGCGGCCCTTGTCCGGCCGTCGGATGCAGGCGTGGCACACCACGGCCAAGGACAACGCAAGGCGGATTGACGCGTGGAAAAGCGCCATCGGCCCAACTCAAACAATCACCTATGAGGCTATGACGGCTTGTGGGCGGTGTAAAAAGGCTCTTATCACTACGCGACAATGCGCGCTTCCCAAGAATACAGCATATGGGCGTTTCAGAGACTCGTCATAGTTGAATTCTAGAAAAACAAACGGCTGTACTGTACTGCACTGTGCTGTACATGTACACTGTACATGTGCTGTAAGAAAAGCACGCGCGGACAAGGTTACGTCACGTTTCGGTCTAATGCACGAATAAGGCAAGGAGGCTTTTCAAAAAGCAAGATGATTTCCAAAGAACACTTGATTTAGATCTGTTATCAGGGTGTACGCGTCAGCGTACAACCCTAATATGTGACGACTTCTCAATGCGGCTTTTTGAATTTTCGATCGCCTATAACTTTTAATTGCCTGAACGGATTTGGACGCGTTATAGCTCAAACGAACCGCCTTCTTCTGGGGCATCGAACGCGCCATAACGCGTTTCCTTGTTTTGCTGCAAGGGGGCGATACCCCCAAAAATGTTGTGAAAACGCGGGTTTTTTTTTTTCGTGTTCTCTGCCACTTTTTTGGACCGCCACTCCTGAACGCCGCTAGCGATTGGGCTAAAACTTGGCATGGATACGCAGTCTATGGTGGCAATTTCTACCTCAAATGCATTTGCTCCTAGTTGCTTCCAGTCTTGAGTTATGGCCGATTTTGCCCGATTTTTTGGACATAGCCGTTTTTTCGGCCAAAACTTTGTCAGCTATAGGCGCTTCAACCGCTCATCGGAGAGATTCGCTATAATTGTGAAAGTTGACCGCCCAGACATGTATCATTTCACTTTCAGCAATTCAGGTCGCTCCGACGTCCATGTCGCCATAGCCGAATTTTTTTGATAGTTCTTCCGACAAGAGTAAAACTCCAAAAAATGCCATGTAAACCCCCAATTTTTTTTTGATTTTCGTGAACAATACGTCAAGGCGAGTGATTGGTAGTCAATGTTTTTAACGTTTAATCAATGGATAATGAGATATGAGCTCCTGAACCTTTAAAAATGATTTTATTTTTAATTTTTTTTTTATATTTTTTTTGTTAAAGAAATCGGCATGAAACTTTGCAAGCGTATGCTGTATACAATCAGAAATTAATCCCCCAAATGGATTCTTTCTAAATGCCCACAATCTTGAGATCCGGAACACTTAGTAATGTTGCGTCTTGGACAACAAATCGAGAGGTCGCGGGTTCGACTCCCGCTGGTGTCTCTTCCATCTCCTATGGCCCAATGGGAAACCAATCATCTCTGCCAACCAACCAATCATCTCTCATCTCTGGAAACCAATCGCTTTATCTGCCAACCTGCATGATATGATTGGCGTCAGTAATCAGTACTGTACGCAGTTTATGTACAAAGCGAAACATTGGCATACTTTACCATAGGCAAGCAGTGGAGAATGGTGGCCGCTGCTGAGCACAGTGGCAACAGCCCAAGTTGTGGCCACTACGTCGCCTGGATTCCCAGTTGCGCTTCCACACATGGCAGGCAAAACAGAAAGTGGATAAAGGTCGACGATGCCTCTGTTGGCAACGCAAGGGCATTCCCAGCCGGGCTGAAGGGGATGACGCTGCTGGTTCTGGAGGCCCGCCACTAGTGTGCGATGGATATTTTATTTACCCCTTTGCTATGATTTGTGTGTGTGTCAGTGTGTAGGATAGAACATGGGCTGCTGGACTGTTTTCTGTGCACTTGCACGACGACGTGTACCCTTCTGTGTGCCTGCCTGCCTGCCTGCGTGCGTGCGTGCGTGCGTGCGTGCGTGCGTGCGTGCGTGCGTGCGTGCGTGCCGGTGCGTGCCGGTGCGTGCGTGCGTACGCATGGGATTCATAGACTACACGCTAACCGCTGAACGTTGTACGAGCGAACCTTTGTATAATGTGGCCAGCTTTAGCGTCTCACGGAATAGCAAGGTAGAAAACGGCGGCTGGGCTCGGTGTTGGAATGATGCGCACGTCTCTAAGCTAGCTGACTCAGCAATAGACAGCGTTCACTTTTCGATGCATCATGCACAACATTTCCTCTGCTTTTCTTCAAATATAATCACTGTTTGGCATCATGGGGATGGCTATGCTATATGGGCCATTGACGGCCGCCTAGCGTTGCCCCTAATCCAACAACAACAACAACAACAACAACAGCAACAAGAACATGAACAAGAACAAGAACAACAAGAACAACAACAACAACAAGAACAACAACAACAACAACAACAAGAACAACAACAACAACAACAACAACAACAACAACAACAACAACAACAACAACATTCGTTCGTTCGTTCCATCGTTCGCTCGTTCTTTCGTGCATGTGTGGGTACGCTTTTTACGCCAAAGGAAAAATCTTACGAAAAAACACTGTATTAAGGAAAAATTTGCAGGCGGCTGCAAAAAAAGGAGAATATGTGACGCTCTAATGTTGCAGTCCAGTTTGGAAAAGAGCGGTATTAAGGCATGCCCCACTGCGTTCTAGCCACTTCCACACTGCAGCTGATCAACTTCAGTTTGAACAAACCATGTATATTAATCCGAACCGAACGCCGCAAAACGTCACATATTCGGCGTTTGTTGTGCGAGCCATTTCACTCAGCCAAGCCTAAACACCAAAAACGTCCATCAACTCATAGCTCATCTCCATAACAAAACGTTATCATTGCCCATCACCATGAGAGCCAAAGTATGTTTTGCATAATCAATCGGGGTGCCCTGCTAAAAACTGTGACATGTGGATTCGTGATGATGTACAGTTGGTAATGTGTAGGTAGGCGTCAGGCGAGACGTACATACGTACTACAATCCGGCTCCATTCCCTTGTGGCGTTCCGCCAAAATGACGAACTGTTTGTACAACATTCGTATCTTGTCCCCCAGCGATTTGTGTAGTGCCCTAATGCGTGCGTGTGTGCTGCGTGCTTGCCAGCCTGCCTGTGTGCGTCAGTGTATGCGCGCGTGCATGCGTGCGTGCGTGCGTGCGTTCGTGCGTGCGTGCGTGCGTGCGTGCGTGCGTGCGTGCGTGCGTGCGTGCGTGCGTGCGTGCGTGCGTGTGCATGGGGGTTCCATGGACATGTGCTAATTTCTCGCATTCGCTCTATGTAAATGTGAGTCAGTTCCAGTCACCGTTACTTTCGCAGCACATTTCCGTTGTGGGCGAACACAACAAACGCCGAATATGTGACGTTTTGCGGCGTTCGGTTCGGATTAATATACATGGTTTGTTCAAACTGAAGTTGATCAGCTGCAGTGTGGAAGTGGCTAGAACGCAGTGGGGCATGCCTTAATACCGCTCTTTTCCAAACTGGACTGCAACATTAGAGCGTCACATATTCTCCTTTTTTTGCAGCCGCCTGCAAATTTTTCCTTAATCTATTATGTGTTGGAATTTGCAAGCGCCATTGGACATTGTAGTCTTCTAGGAATTCTTCAGCCGCGCTCATTCCTTTACAATGTAGGCAAATAAAATGAATCGGTGAAATCGCACAGCAAGCTTTAACGATGCAACGTTCGTTATTGCCCTCCTTAGGAGAAGATGCATTCTCCTGTTGTTGCGTTGTGACTTGCTGGAACGCTTGCCGGAAAGCCCGAAAGTGCGCACAGCAATTCGAGTTCATTAGAGGCGGGTGCGGCCTTCGGCTGTCATGTCTGCACAGCATGAAGCAATTGATGTTGCATGTGAGCATACAGTGCAAGCAGACGTGTAGCTATATTCCTTTGCTTGAGGGCGCGTGTTCCATAGGACATCCGTCACTGCTGAGCGACTAAAAGTCCATGCTCGTCTGTCGACTGCAAAGGCTCACTTGTGTCACCTCGTTGACATTTGTTGGAGTTTAGTTTCCGCGCGTTTTGTGAATCTCAAGCGTTTTCTGCGTAACGCCGAATTCTGGAGCCTGTTCGGTTCAAAGAACCGCATACCAAACCCGGATGTCGACATTTCGTACATAGTTCCAACGACGTTTGCGATAACGCTCGTAATACTTTGTATGCGCATTGTTTTATCTGTGTGCGTGTTCGTATACCTAGGTTCGCGTCGTATAGTGTACATTGGCCTCTGCCCCATTGCCCAATGACTGACAATGTACCACAATGTACCACACGAGACCGTATTCATTTGCATATTTTTTCGGCCGCCAGCCGCCTCGCCTCCCCACTGGCGGGTTCGCTAGTTTCCACAACCACAATCCCAGAAACGCAAGATCAGACAATGAGACGCGCATACAATACCCAATGCAACACAAAGGAGTCGCCACTGTTTTCTACCAATTTCGTGTTCTCAATTTTTGCCATTTTCCACGTTTCGCAACTCCCTGTGCGTGCGGCGTAAGCGTCTTGCTTTTCGAACACATTTCTTAAATTTAATTTTCCGCTGGAATGATTTCCGTTTCGCCATTTTTCGTGATCAGTTTCAGCAAGCTGCCATTGGCGGGACGACTGTCGCTATTAGTGGCCCACTCGACGCATTTACTGCAAAAGCACAATTGCACGTCAATGTTGAATAAGAGACGCACGCAAGCACGCACACGCACGCACGCACGCGCACGTACACACGCACGCACCGGCACGCACGCACACACGAACGCACGCACGCACCCACGCAGACGGACTAACTGGGAGACGAAGTGGAGAGGAGTCCACTTGGAAAAGTCGGACTTGGGCATCCACTTGCGATTCATCGCAGTGTCCAAAGTCACGCTGTAATTAACAGTACATCAAACTTAATTAACTAACTACAAGTCAAGCCAAACGGCCCCACATGCTCAAATACGGTGCGAAGAGCACAAGTATGACCCCTCACAACGCCACACACCACTTTGTCGAGGCAAATCTCGCTAATTAGCCTAATTAAAATTAGCCACTCACGGCAGCAGAGCCAGCACGGTGGCGCCTTGGGGCAGGCCCGATTTGTCGCAGGCCAAACTCCGCACAAGGTGGTGGACGGCCGCCTTGGCGCTACCGTAACCCATCATGAGTAGTAACACCCCC
>JASAMY010000697.1:0-28203 GCA_030248085.1 Paralinhomoeus sp. GSCO2_6 | reverse complement strand
TCTATGTCTGGGTGTATGCATGGTCACGTATTTGTATGTATGTACAAGTATGTGCATGTAAGTCTGTGTGAGAGTGTGTTAGAGTGTACCAACGTGTGTGCGCAGCGCCTTTTTCGCTTAAAAATTGCCTCCACGCGCCTTTTTTTTGCCAAAGCTCCCCACACATCGACACTTCCAGTTTACAAGCTAAGCCCCTCCCCCCTATAATTATACACCCCCCCCTAGAGCTCGAACGAAGCAATTAGCCCCCAGGGGCTAAGCATAGGGTTTGCGGTATACTGGTACTTTTTGGTAAAAAATGGGCATAAATAGGCTCTAAATAGTGTTATTTAGCTGTTTTATGGTTACATAACACTGAAAAGCACTGAAAACCCCCCAACATTTACTCACTTTTATCGCTTTAGACAGACTGAAAAATTCCCTTATCCCTTTGGAAAATTCTGGGGGTTGCAGGAGTGGTGTTGGAAAAACAATAAAAAACCCCTCTCCCAGTTACAGGTATGGGGTGGGGGGACCTTAAATAGTAGGGCCGTATGAACTGGAGTGGTCGGTGCGGGGAAATTGGTGAAATTGTAGTCTGACATACGTGACGACCTCAACGCAAGCGCGTGTTCTCCCAGCGCCTGCCTAACCCTCTGTTTCTCTAACACAACAACAGCATACCTGTAACTGGGGGGTGGTTGGGGGGGCTTTGGGGGCCCCCCACTAGTTTTTCAACCACCCCCCCAACTCCCCCCCGACCCCCCCCCCCAGAATTTTCCCAAAGGATTTTCTTCATGTGTAAAACGATAAAGGTGAGTAACTGTTGGTGTTTTTCAGTGCTTTTCAGTGTTATATGACCATAAAACAGCTAAATAACACTGTTTACATCCTTTTTATACCCATTTTAGACCCAAAAGTACCATGTATAACTCAAACAATGGCCAGCTACCCCCCCACTTTTTTGCTCCGGAGACCCCCTCCCCCAAAATCGGCCAGCTACCCCCCCCCACTCTGCCAGACCCAGTTACAGGTATGAACAACAGCGCAGTGGGGCACAACCATACTGGCGTCAGACGCCGCGAGAGAAGCTCCTAACCGATTGAGCGACCTTTCGATCAGCTCGGATCAAGCTCTCACAGCTTCGCGTACATGCCAATAGGTCTGACCAGGCCTTCTTGGCAGGCAGTCAATATTTGGGTGCCGTCTCGTGCATACATTGCGCCACGCGTCATGGCGCGGTTGTCCCCTGCAAATGCGGCACGCACGTACATGCGCGCGCACGCACGCACGCACGTGCACTACTCACGAAGATTGCTGCAGCGCACTTGGAAGAGCGTCCAATCGGTGGGGTCGAAATCGAAACTATGGAACCAGATGACGTGGTCTGCGTAACAAAGAAAAACGTTGACCAGGCGTTCAATGAAAGCATACAGCGGGGAGGGGGGGGGGGTAAATTTAGGGGAGAGGGGAATGTTGGGGGGATGGAGGTACCAGCCAGAATTGCTAGAAACCGTTTCCACCCCCCCCCCCTTCCCACAGGATTTGCAACCCGTCAAAAGACGATAAACATAAGCTAGTCAAATAACGCTAGCGGTATTTAGACTCTATCTAGAACATTTTGACCAAACCAAAACTACCTACTTTGACCTTATTTAGGACCTATTCGGCTACCCCCCCCCCCCTTCACTTGTTGCGCCGGACCCCCCCCCCCCCCTTACTACTCCAGACCCGGTTACAGGTATGCGTGTCGTGTCGATAAAAACAAACACGTTCCCCAAACGTCTAGAGACACTTTTTGGGCAAAAACGTCCCTAGTTACCCCCCCCCCCTCCGCTACAACCGTTATGATTTAGAGCATAACGATGGGACGCAAAGCGTACCCAGAGAAGCCGCCTGAATGGACAAGATGGCGTCGCGCCAACCACTGAGGGCGAAGAGGGGAAAGGAGGCCTTGACGCCCGTGTAATCGCTAGTGAAGCAAAACACCGCCAGCTTTTCAATCCTCGACAGATGGTCTGAACGTCGGCGCGTGCGTGCGCGCGCGCGTGCACGCTTGTGCGCGCGCGCACCGGTCGGCTTGTTGATCCGCAACCAGAGCTCGTGGCTGGATTCGAGCCGGCCATCTCTAATGACGGCCCCGTACTCCGACAAATGCTTCTTGGGATTGCAGGGCTTCAGTTGGAGGCCTCTAGCCTGCTGTACGGTCGCCTCCCCAATGAATCTGTCGAAATCGTCCAAATTGAACAATTTCTGGAGACCTTCGGACAGCATGATTTCGTCCAAAGAGAACAGATGCTCGGGCAAGGGCAGCTTTTCATGGTCTATTTGGTAGGAGAGGGGCCCGTGTTCAGGCTGAAACACGCAATTGGTGTCATTGGGAAGCTTGCAGAAAGGCAAGAAACTGGGTTCTTACCAGACAACAAATTCAAATCAATTGTTCGAATTCAAACAAAATTACACATTTTAATTACACAATTCAGTTACACATTCACAAGATTACACAAACAATCAACTGTGCACTTTTGCATGGTGCATTCTGTGACTGCTTTGTGCATTCGAAAAGGCAAAAGGAAAAACTGAAATTGGACATACCACAAATAAAAATAATCAAAGCATGCTAGCAGATGTCCCTAAACGCACCTTGTGAAATGACACCTGACTGACAAAGATGACCTTTCCATTTTGAAACGCACTCACGCCTCTCAGCGTAAACGTTTTGCCATCTTTTAAGCGTTCCACTTTGTACAACACTTCGCCTTGCGTTGAGCCTGCGACAGTGGATGGGGCACATTATCCACTACTACAGGGTGTCCCACAGTGGGTTTCTCAACTATGATCAGTTACTGTGCCTTACCGCATTGACAGATTTTGACAATTTTTGTACATACACACTACCAACTTATTAAGGGCAACTTCAACCTATGCCGAATGAGCCAGCCCCCCAGGATCGGGCTGACTGAGTCTCATCTCTCATTAGCAGCATTCGATTGTGACCAGAGAGAGGCCCCCGCGATCATAGAAGCGGCCCACACACAAACAAACAAAGAAACCTATGCCGAATTCTGGAAAAATCCACCCAACCAAACGTAATTTATTCAGCACAGAAAAAATCACTGATTTTGAATTGAAAGTTACCGCCATCTTGGGCAACGCACCTGGCACACCGGTCAGCAACAGAATTCTGGAGCATAAGTCAGCTTCAAAGTGAGCCAAAAAGCCCCACTTTGCCCGTCAGATCAACGACTGGCTGCACAACACATTCGCTGATCACTCTGGTTATGTTGTAGAGGGCCGGTTGGCTGGCTGCCTAGGTGGCCAGACTTTAAAATTTTTTTTAACTTTATTTTTGACGACAACCACCGACACAGCACAATGGCCATAAACTGGATCACAAGATCACAGGGCGGCGCCGTATACATAACAGTGGGTGTTGTTCTGCCGCGAGGCAAGGTGGGCCCCACCTGGCACTGATTTTTGGCCGAAGCCACGGTACAGCCAGAAACTGGAGCATTGTGGTTTAAACCCCTTGCCCAAGGGGGTAGCCGTGGTTTTCGCCCAGCAAGGAATCGAACCCTCGACCTCGCGGTCAGGAATCCAACGCCTTACGGACTACGCCACAGACCTCACTTCCCAG
This sequence comes from Paralinhomoeus sp. GSCO2_6, assembly GCA_030248085.1. Classification (NCBI taxonomy): domain Eukaryota; kingdom Metazoa; phylum Nematoda; class Chromadorea; order Monhysterida; family Linhomoeidae; genus Paralinhomoeus; species Paralinhomoeus sp. GSCO2_6. The sequence goes on along the minus strand of JASAMY010000697.1, from coordinate 24,587 downwards.
TTGACTTCTCGGATTGGGGCATCGCCAACATGGTCTACTCCCAGCGATCCAATTTCTTGGATGAGTTAAAGGAAGCGATTGAAAGCGGTTTTGCTCACATTGGCGCCGACCTTTGCTCCAGAATTTGCCATTCTGTTGCTGACAGGTGTGCCAAGTGCGTTGCCCAAGACAGTGGTAACTTTTGAAAATCAGTGATTTTGTTCTGCGCTCAATAAATTACGTTTGGTTGAGTGGATTTTTCCAGTATTCGGCACAGGTCAAAGTTGCACTTGGTCATAGGTGTAGATTGGTCCAAAAATCCCGGGGGGGGGGGGGGGTCTCTGGGTGTTTCGAGGGAGAGGGGCCTCCCGCCTTCCCGCTGGGATCGGGAAATTTTGGAGGGGCTGGTTGAAGGAGAAGATTTCGCACCAAAATAGCGCGTAAATCGGTGCTTTTTTTGTCCAAAATGTGTCAAAACAACGCCTAAATGGCACTTTTTAAGCGTTTTTGGGTCACACTATACTGAAAATGAAACAAAAACACGCATCTTTACCCAATTTTCTTTAATATTGAGAGAGGGTTTCCCGCAAGTCATCTGGGATGGCGATGGCCAAGGGGTGCCTCGCTCCCGCAAAAAAAAAACGGGATGGCCTTGGCCAGGGGGGGGGGGAGGGCTGAACCCCACCAAGACCCCCTTGAGCTCCCCTATGTGTGTGGTACGTGCAAAAATTGTCCAACTAGAACTGTACGTAACGTAACGTAACTAGAAAGGCGTGTTTAGCTGTTTAGGGTAAAAATCACGGAAAAAAAAGACAAAAAGAGTACACTAGTTTTAATCGTAGACAAGTTGAAAACTTCAGAAAAATTCTGGGGGGGGGGGGGGCTGGGTATAGGGTAACCTTGCGACTGGGTAGCATCCAGGCCCAGTCACGTCACATGCATGGGATCCCCCTTCCTGTTGACCCTAAGCCTGAAAGGACACAAAAACAAGCAACTTTACCACAATTTTCAACATATGGAAGGGGGTTTCGAGAAATATTATCGATTTGATCTGTCGATCCATGTGACATTCCACCTCAAATTTCACATGGGGTGGAAGTGGGCAATACCCACTTCTGGCTCTGACCAACCGGGGCGGCAAAGTGGACAGCCTTTGGGCCTAAACCAAGCAGGGCAGACCCGGCAAACACCGGGCAAGGAACACCTATGACCCAAAATAGGTTGAAATTGCTCGAAAGTAGCCCAAAATCTCAAAATTTTCGCCTGAGGCGCAACAGGGGGAACCGAACCCTGTCAAAAAGTTGGAAATCTGTACCCCTCCCGAAACCAAATCCTGGCTACGCCACTCGGGGTGTACCCCCTGTACCCAATGACCCCACCTATGCCTCTCCCACCAATGTAACACAAACACACCTGGGTTTATAAAGTGGGATTTTAGACTGTTTGGCATAAGACTCTTATCTGAAATGGTTTTTTCCGCTGCCAATAATGCGTGCGCCACCAAATGGCCGCCAAATATTCGAGTCGAGTCAAAAAATCCACTGTAAAACCAATTTGCCCTAAAAAAAACAAGAGCCAGCTTCGAAATTCTTGCATCAAGCATAATACGAACCTGAACTGGTCGTTGCCTACCGCCTGAAGCTCCAAAGCCAGTTTCGTCTTCATCTCTGTTTCAGAACATTGAAATCAATCAATCATTCAAAAAATTATCTCAAAAACGGGCGTTGGACAAAACAAGCGCTCTGCGCTCCTGCGCTCTTGCGGTCTGAACCATACCTGAGATCAGAGTCTGAACAATATATATCTTCACTAAATTAAGCTTTTTCGAGGCTTAGGCCAGATATGCGAGGCTCAGGCCAGATTTTCGAGGCTTAGGCCACACATGCGAGGCTTAGGCCACATACGCTGAGGCTTCGGCCAGATCGACAAAATATTTCTTCACTAAATTAGGTTTTTTCGAGGCTTAGGCCACATTTTCGAGGCTTAGGCCAGATTTTTGAGGCTTAGGCCACACATGCGAGGCTTAGGCCGCATATGCTGAGGCGTAGGTGCCCAAGGGGCATCCAGGCCCCAGCTTGGGAAGTGAAAAATGAGAAACCGCATGGCGGAGCGCAGGAGCGCAGAGCGCGTGGAATGGGGTAAATCTAAGGGAAACCTAAGCTCAGTGAACCAGCGAACCAGTGAACCGAGAGAAACACACCATAATATTTTAAATGCGTTGACTCTCGTTGCTCAACCGTTAAATACTAAAACAACGCGTCACACGCCACAATTTTTACAATAGGTTAATCTAAGTAATCCAATAGTTGTATTTTATTTTATTTCTTAGGCTTACGCTTAAGCTTAAGCTTAGGCTTTTGCGTAGGCTTCAGGCTTGTGCGAGCGCGCGCATGCCTGCACACCTAACATGCACGCGCGCATGGGCGTGCACGCACGTGCTCTCTGCAGGCACGCACGCACCCTCGCACGCACGCACGCACGCGCGGCACGCACACAAGCACATGCACGCACGCGCGCAGGCACGCACCGCACAGATACACAAGGACACCCACGCCCGCACGCTCACACGCGCGCGCGCTCGCACAAACGCACAAGCGCGCACGCACGTGCACGCGTTCAGGCGCGCACGCATGCGCGCGGGCACGCAGGCATGTGGACATGTGCGCGCTTGCACAAGCCTGAAGCCTAAGCCTAAGCAAAAGCCTAAGCCTAAGGCAATCCTCAAGCACGCACGTGCACGCGCACAGGCACGCGCACACGGGCACGCTCGCACGAACCCGAACCTAAATCCTGAGTCGAAGCCTATTAGCCTAACCTAAGCCTATTGTGTGTGATCGCGTTGTTAGTATTTTACAGTTAAGCACTGAGCGTCAACGCATTTAAAATATTATGGTGTGTTTCTCTCGGTTCACTGGTTCACTGGTTCACTGAGCTTAGGTTTCCCAAATCTAACCGTGCAGGGCATTACGGTAGGAGGGGCACATTTGGGGGCAATTTTGAAAGGATGCAACAGATGCAACAGATGCAACGATGCAACGAATTCCCTGTTCCCGCCTCCAGTTAGTGAAGGCGGCCACAAAATGTTTCAAACTAAACGGTGTGACGAAAGGGAATGCGAAGGAGGGGGGGGGTGGATACTGGATACGCATAACCGGGTTTTTGAAGTGGGGGTCCGAGACCCTTCTGGGGGTGGGGGGGGGAGGTTACCCAGATTTGAAAATGGAGGGGGGGTCCCCAGAAGGTAAAAATGTACCTGAATACCTAAATAAGTCTGAAAAGGCACTTTTTTGGTAAAAAAATGTTAAAAGAGGCTATAAATAGTTGTGTTTAACTGTTTTAGGGAAAACACTGAAAAAAACTCTACTTTTCAATTTAGCGGTTGGAAAACTTCAGGCAAATGGGGGGGGGGGCTGGGGGGAACTTCCAAGTGCCCCCCCAGTTGCATGTAGAGTGGGCGGGGCAAGGGGTACAGACCCAAAAGTGGGGTGCAGACCCAAAATACTGCAGAACATGGAGTAAATTATGATGAGGTAGTGTACAATGAAGCGCGGAAATTTACCCCAAAAATTCTTTCACTTTCAACAGTTTCGCGTCAATTCAACAAACGTAGCAATGCAACCAAGGGAAAGAAATGCAATCCAGCACGCCGTACTCGCACCGCACAAAACTCCACCGCACGCACACATACGACCAACACAAAATGATTACCTACCATGGAATGAACGTCAACTTCGCGAATGTGACTTGCACAAATTCCACCCGTACGAATAGCACCACAACGAGGATTTAAGATTCGGATAGAGATCCTTCCTAGCTGAGCGTAGTCCCGAATTGCGCCTGAAAATGGCACCGGTGCTTATCGCTGAGACGCTCGGCACTTTTGTCGACCATGAACAAGCCAACGCCAAAGCATGGCTTGTAGCGCGGCACCACACACCTGCAAAGTCAAACAGTACCCATCTCGCAAATGATTTTCCACGGCCAAACTACGAACTCATAGCGGCAGTGTAGAGCGCATTCGTCCTTCTTCGCAGTGTACACTTCGCGTCCGTCGTCCCTCTTGTACGGATGCCGCTCCCTGTGGATCAGCATGAGGTCGAACGGCTCGATGTCGTTCACCGTGATCCGCACCTAGTAGCGCACAATTAAGCTGCCAGCTGGCGCCCCCGCGGTGTCGGGCCGACCACCGCACAAGCAACAAGAATTGCGTCCCAAGAACCTCACATCGCATCCCCAGCATTTGCGCTCATTTTGGTGTTTTCTGTTGAGGAAACAGGCAACGGACGTCAACACGAACGGCTCCACCATGTCCATGTATGGCTTGGTCGCAGGGCCAGTAGGAATCGTTGGAATCGACGTACGCTCGGCTCTCGACGGAGCAGTCCATCCGCAACCACACGGGCACTGAGGGCGCTCATCGGCTCTCCCAAACATGTCTTCAGAGTCGACGACTGCTGCCAGCTGGCGCCCCGCGGTGTCGGGCCGACCGCCGTACTTGCGAGTCGCACCCTTACGGCCAGCTCCTGAAATAAACACGTCTTTTGCCATATTCTACAAGTCCAGTTACGTGAAATGCACACCAGCCGGTTGAAGAGGTTGCAGCAGCTTCACAGTGCTCGACGCCTTTGCAGTTTCTGCCACGTTCAATATGTACTGCCTGTGGGCATACATGAAATTCTCATCGGATAAGGAAACGTGACAAAGTGTGAAAACTGTGCGGGTTGGTTCACCCCCATAGATGTAGATTGGTCCAAAAGCCAGTAAACTGTAAATCCTCCAATAGTGCCCCGTGGCGACATGCTTTCAACCTCTCTTTACCCGGTGGCACCATTGGAATTGTATTGCGTTTCCTATGTGATTAACAGTTCAAAATACCCGAAATGTCGTTCATTAATGGGTGTATAGCTGTGGTGACACACCACTTACCGTATACATAGCTACTGGAAAATCGCATGATACTTCTTGCCCCGGGGGCACTATTGGAGAGCGGGGCACTATCGGAAGATTTACGGTATTAGCATAGCTACACTCTGTGGTAAGAAAAAGCTCCAATTTACAGGTTCGGCGTTACGCCCATAGAATCTGTCGAATGGTCCATTGCAACTGTTTTTCGGACAAGCAGCTCAAGCTGCAAACGAGTCAGAACTTTTTAAAGGTCAAAGCAAAAAAGACGGACGGAGAAGCGCCGACCAACGAGGTTTCCGGCGGATATTTGGCCTCAATGAAGAAATGGGGCATAGGCCGCCGTTTGGATTCAGAATGCCGAGTGTAGGGAGGGGGACTTCCGTTCCTGTTGTATGTACTTGCAAAAAGTATCTACATATTGTGAATAAAGTTGTTGGACCGTTGAGATCACATGTACATATTGTACGTACGTGTGTTGGCGCGTTCTGAAAAAATTTGTTCCGTGTTGTGTCCGCGTTGCGTGTCGTGTCGTTCGAGAAGACCGGGGTTGTGCTGGACGAATCTACCAACAGTCATTCTGTTGTACGCTAGTGCTCGCGACGTCACGTTCATCCACAGAGCTGAAATCAAGCTGTCGACAACTGAACTTTTGTTCTACCAGAATGCCAATAGATGACATGGTAGATGACAATAAATGGAGTAGCACCGATGCCTTTGAAGGGTTTGCACGATGCCAATGCCACTGCAAAATTCTTTTGATCTAGTAGATAAATAAATAAATAAATGCAACGGAAATTGAATTAAATTACTCCTGCGCTTCCCAACACCATTACCGACCCGACGCAAAGCTTTTTTTTCATTTCCGAATCCTTTTGATGTGCGCTGCTTTGTCGTTTTCCTTTGTGTGACCCACTCCGCGCGTTTTGCTTTTTTATTATTTTATTTCATTTTCTGCTCTCAGGTCGACAAACTGCTGTGCACATGGCAACGATGTTGATGACTGTAGGCGCTGTTTTTTGTGTGCGCTTTATTTTGTCGGTGGACGCCACCGCAACGCTAGCCAGCCACACGGCCGAGCAGCGCGCCTTTTGGACAAACGTCGTGCAGCGAATCAACGCCAACGCATCGCTCCCGTGGACGGTCAGTTTGTTGAACTCCTTACACGACTCAAGCCTGACTGTATGTACCGTAAATCCTCCAATACAGCCCCCCCTCCAATAGTGCCCCCGGGTATGGCAAGGTTGAAATAATAGAGCCCCCCCCCCTCCAATAGTGCCCCCGGGGGTAAGGGGTATGTTGTGCCACGTGCCTTTTATGGGCAAAAATATAGTGGTAGGTACATTTATATCGTGTATACACACTACTACTAACCAATAATAGTACGTTTCAGCAACTATTATCGGTAAATCAACCATTAAATGTGGCAAAAGTGATCAAAATCATCGAAAAATCGGCAATTTCGACAGCGAAACTAGCATTACCATTCAAAATTTTTAGGTTGGAATAATAGAAGCCCCCCCCCCCCTCCAATAGTGCCCCCCCTCCAATAGTGCCCCCGGGTAATGAGAGGTTGAAAAAATAGGGCCCGGGGGGCACTATTGGAGGATTTACGGTATGTATGTACCTCTATGAGTGCCCATCTAGGCTACCTACAATGAGAAGGCGACGACGGGTCCTCTGAACGAGACTCGGGCGATGGTCACCAAAGCGACCATGGACTATTACGTCGAAAGTACAGTATGGAATCAATTGTTTCGGGATTGTTTGACCTGCGCAATGTTTGCTGGTCATCGCGTGCGCATTCACCAGAACGGAATGGAGTCCTTGATCCGAGTGTGCCGGGTCATTATCCGAATTCTACCTACCGTAAATCCTCCAAAAGTGCCCCGGGGCACTTTTTTCAATCTCTCCTTACCCGGGGGCACTATTGGAGGGGGGGGGACTTCTATTATTTCAACCTAAAAATTTTGAATGGTAATGCCAGTTTCGCTGTCAAAACTGCCGATTTTTCGGTGATTTTGATCACTTTGCCACATTTAATGGTTGATTTGAAGTTAATAGTTCCTGAAACGTGCTATTATTGGTTAGTAGTAGTGTGTAATGCAAGATGTAAATGTACCTACCCCTATATTTTTGCCCATAAAAGGCACATGACACAACATATGTACCCACTTACCCCAAGGGGGCACTATTGGAGTAGGGGGGGGGGCTCTATTAATTCAACCTTGCCGTACCCGGGGCACTATTGGAGGGGGATGTGTATTGAAGGATTTACGGGTACCCTATTTGGCCAGCGGTGATTGGTCTCCTCTTCGAGTCCTGGGCGTCCTGCATGCTGTCAAACGGGAACACCACGCTCGCAACCAACAGCGTAACAATCCTCTTCTAAACTGCAGCGGAGCTCCTGCGCCGCTTGCGTCCTACATATATCGTAACCCCTATAATCAGCCACCCTTTACGTAGGCCCCCCCCCATAGTCGGCCCCCTAGCGTTGCCCTTAATCCAGCAACTACAACACTGTTGGAAAACTACACCTCGCCATTAGTGTTCATCGGCAGCGAGAGAGTGTGGCGCCCCGCGTCTGAGCGGCGGCTCGGCGAAATCCAAGCGCGGCTCAACGACAGCGTCCTCATTCCGGAGGCGTTCGACCCGCGCGACGACCTGCCCGGCTGTCGACGAATGCGCGGCGTCACCAACCAGGCCGGCTGTGGAGCATGCTGGGTCAGCTCTCGCCCGCCCCACCCCCACACGCGCACGCGCGCACACGCACGCACGCACGCACGCACACGCACGCACGCACGCACACGCACGCACGCACGCACGCACGCACGCACGCACGCACGCACACGCACGCACGCACGCACGCACGCACGCACGCACGCACGCACGCACGCACGCACGCTAAGCACGCGCGCACGCACGCACGCACGCCAAGCACGCACGCACGCACGCCAAGCACGCACGCACGCACGCCAAGGACGCAAGCACGCCCGCCAAGAACGCACGCACGCACGCACACGCGCGCACACACACGCGCGCACGAACACGCGCGCGCGCACACGCTCGCACGCACGCACGCATGCACGCCAAACACGCACGCACGCATGTAAAACACGCAATTCGACGTGCCTGGTTGCTGAAAGGGCCGGGTCAAATTCCCGATCTGTGAGCACATGCGCAGGTGCTTCTTTGTCTTGAAGATGGAGTTGCATTTAAAATTATTTAAAATATGCATAAAAAATAAAAAACATTGAAATAAAAGAAAAAACTAATGCTCAAATCGCGAAGTCTACAGGCGCACGCTTCCTCGAAGGTGCTCTCGGATCGGATCTGCTGGACGACGAAGGGCAAGGTCGACGTCGAGCTCTCGGCCGCGCAGCTCATCCGCTGCTGCCACTACTGCACCGCTGGGTGCTCTGAGTTTGAGACTGAGTTGTATAGCTCATTGAGCTGAGAAGCGTTCTTTTTTCGACCTGCTTCAACACTGGGCTCGATTCCTGATGGAGCCACTGCATTGAGGACTTCCCTTTTGATGCATTTTCTCGAGCCGTCGCTGCCCTAAGTTACAGATGGCGTTCTTTCGAATGTCTTTGGCTAATTATATGCGGCGCTAGACGGGAAGGCGTCCTGGAGATGGGTATGCTATACGGGCCATTGACGGCCTCCTAGCGTTGCCCCAAATCCAACAACAAAAAATGTTGGAAGGAGCGTTCAAAAGAGGAGGACTGCATATTCAGGAAGCGCTGACTACCATACGGATGGGCTCTGGGAGGGGCGCATATCATAGGGGGGCGCTTACCGTAAACCCTATAATTCCCCCCCCCCCTATAATTATACACCCTCCTAAGACCACTTTGAGTTAATAAGCCCCCCCCCCGCGTTAAACGCCCCCTCCCTAATAAATGGACTATCGTCTAAAAGGCAAGGTTATCTAAGTCTGGGTGTATGTATGTATGGTCGCGACTGTGTCTGTATGTGTGTACATGTATGTGCATGTGAGACTGTGTGAGAGTGTGTTAGAGTGTACCAATGTATGCGTGCAGCGTTTTTTTCCTTAACAATAGCCTCCACGCGTCTTTTTGCCCACAAAGCTTCCCACACATCGACACCTCCAGTCTATAAGCCCCCCCCCCCCTATAATTATACACCCTCCTAGAGCTCGAACAAAACAATTAGCCCCCAGGGGGGCTAATTATAGGGTTTACGGAATTATCATGACGGGCACATTTTTCAGTACTTTGCAGCTATGGAAAGCTAATGTACATACAATAGACGTGTGCAGAGTCAACGGGTGTCACGGCGGATCAGATTTGCTTGGCTTTGACTACATGAGCAAGAAGGGCATCGTTACCGGTGGCGCCTACGACAGCAGCGACGGTACGTTGTTCCCAGAGGTCATGAACTTGTCCCCCCCCCCACTTGTAGCAAACGTCACAGCTACACTCTGCAATGTGTTTCGTGGTCGGGAGATATCATCTAATTTTCATTTTGCAAAAACCGTGAAACCAACGAAGTTGGCGCTTATCGTTTTGGGGCTACACTTTGAAAGAGGCGCCGCTTATCATAAGGGGCCTTGTCGTGGGAGTATCGGGTGGGGGGGGGGGGAGTCTATTGACAGAGTCTATGGTACATTGTTGCGTCAGAGTAGAGAGGCTGGGCTATGGTTCCGTAGGCTGCTGGCCGAGCGAGCAGCCGCCGGATTGCGGCTCGCCTTGCGACCCCACGACCTATTTTCCTAGACTTCCCGACTGCAGCAGCTGCCGCTGCACCAATGACAACTACAGCCGTTCCTTCAGTGAAGACAAATACTTTGGTTGGTCCACCAAGGTGTACGTACCAACTCAACGATATAACCAGCCTGTGTACGCAAGAGGGTGGCGCGCCCTCAACTGAACGCGTTTGCGTATGAATAACTCTGGCGTTATCAAACCGATTTAAATTCAACTTCACGCATCGGTTGAGCACAGCCTAACTTCGACTTCCACCAACTTTCATCAAAACCAACCAAGTCATTTCTAAATCACAGCATCCTAAATAAAAAATCCTGATTTTCAGGATAGTGTACCACGCAATAAGTACCCGTACTGAGGTTTAACACGACGACGCACTGTTTCAGCGAGATTTTCTGTTTTTAAAACAGTTTCACAACTGAAATGCGCTTTTCCAAAGACAATTTGCACTCAGCTATTCGTACAGTTTTGACACTAATCGACATTGTTTGGCCACCGCATTGACACGACGACTACATGCGTTATTGCGGTGCACAAAAGGCTTTGCGACAAACCCTGAAAATGAAGATTTGTTTTTTAGATACTGTGATTTAGAAGTGACTCGGTCGATTGTGAATGCAACTTGGTGCAAGTCTAAGTTCGATACTCTGCGCTCTACAGATGTGTGAAGTTTCAAATACATAAATCGCTTTGAGAACGCCAGAGTTATTCATAGGCTTTGAGAACGCCGTCCAGTCGAGAGTGCCTGTTGTACCAGTAGAACTACTCCCAAATCCCAACCAACTGTACGTATTGTACGTACGGTGAACCCAACCAACTGAAAATTCGCCAACAGTGCACCCGTAAAAGCCCGATTCACAGACGACGGACGTTTCTGCAGCTGTGATAAATCCGCCGTGAAATGGAGACAACATGACCACATTTTGACTGCACAATTGCCTTATGAATGAAAGATTTGAGGTTGAAATTATTGCGTTTCCACTCTCCAATAGTGCCGGGTTGGGTTGGACGGGTTGAAACGTGGCATATCACGTTGCCCATAACAGGCAGGCACATGGTATATAGCATATCCCCTCCCCCTGGGCACTATTGGGCAGGGGGGGGGCACTATACTTTCAACCTTGCCCTACCTCTGGGGCACTATTGGAGGATTTACCGTACTAGTGGCGGGTCGCGGTGCAAGTAAGTCGACAGAGGTCGCGCACCAAGCAGCAGAAAGCTCACTACAATAGCGGTTTGTTTTCAGCTAAGGACTATTACAAAATCCATGCCATATTTGGGAAAGACACATCTCTAGCCGAGAAGCATAGAATCCTCCAATATGAACTCATGACGATGGGGCCAGTTGTCGCCTTCATGGAGGTATATCCCGACCTTCCCCTCTATGACAAAGGTATACTGTAGAGACTACTGTAAGCACAGTAGTACCGACTGCATGTTGCGGTTGGGGACACGTTTATATGGCTAACCAGACAACACGTCTGTATTTACAGCGAATAAGCACCTAGTGTAAGACTCTACCTAAAGTTATCTGAACGGAACGACGCTATATGTAGGTACAATGTACAATGTAGATACCGTAGCTAGACCGGTGCACATTTCATCAGGGTGAGATCCAGGTCATTGTCTTTTCGATAACAACACGTTAGAGCCTTGAAGTGGTTGCACTACAAATTTACTGACACGTAGATTACAACTCTTAGATAACCGATTGTGGAGAACGCACCTATTGTATATTTTTTTAATGTTGAACCACGGATTTGTGTCTGCAACTGCAAATACAAGAGCACGGGTATCCATTTCAGGCGTTTATTTGCCGACTCTCGACGACAAATTGACCACACCGATTTTTGACCATGCGGTATGCTACCTACCGTAAACCCTATAAATAGCCCCCCCTATAATTAGCCCCCCTATAATTATGCACCCTCCTAAGACCACTTTGAGTTAATAAGCCCCCCCCCCCTATAATTACGCCTCCTCCCTAAATGGACTATCGTCTGAAAGGCAACATTTTCCATGTCTGGGTGTATGTATGGTCGCGTATGTGTATGTATGTACATGTATGTGCATGTGAGACTGTGTGAGAGTGTGTTAGAGTGTACCAACGTGTGTGCGCAGCGTCTTTTTCCCTTGAAAATCGCCTCCACGCGCCTTTTTTTCACCAAAGCTCCCCACAAATAAGCCCCCCCCCCCTATAATTATACACCCTCCTAGAGCTTAAACGAAAAAATTAGCCCCCGGGGGGCTAATTATGGGGTTTACGGTATGTATAATGAATGATATACAGTTTTCAAAATTCTAGAGAAAAATGCTTTCGCCTTTCGACTCTTTCTTTTGATTGACTTGATTGACTCTTTTTGATTGACTCTTTCGCCTCAAACTCTCAGCTTTTCGTTCTTTTTTTAATTCTCCAACATTTGAACAATCATCCGTCATCCGTCATCCGGCGTCCGTCTTCCAGATTTATAATCATCCGTGTTTGCTGAAGTGGCGGATCCAGGGGTGGGGGAAAGGGGGAATTCCCCCCTCTCCAGAAATCGGAAATCTAGGGGGGGGGAGGAACGGGCGGTGGGAGAAGAAACGCGCCTGGTGCCCCTAAAATCAGCATAAAATCGCTTTTAGGTGGCCGAAAACAGCAAAATTTTTGCCTGTGGCGCCGTTTACATTCGTTAATTGTCAAAAATGGACCGACTAGGTGTCCAAACCACTGCCAAAATGGCCCAACACCCAAAAAGTTCAAAAGGGGTCCTCACTTCTGCAAAATCTCTCCCCCTCCGTAATTTGTTTTCTGGATGCGCCAGCGCGTTGCTGCAGGGCGAAGACGGACGACGGACTCGGATGTTCATAAATCGGCCTTTAGAATAATTCTGGCGTGGAGAATGGAAATACCGTAAACCCTATAATTAGCCCCCCCCCTATAATTAGCCCCCCCCCTATAATAATTAAACCTCCCAAGACCACTTTGAGTTAATAAGGCCCCCCCCCTATAATTACACCCCCTCCCTAAATGGACCATCGTCTAAAACGCACATGTTTCCATGTCTGGGTGTATGTATGGTCGCGTATGTGTATGTATGTACACGTATGTGCATGTGAGACTGTGTGAGAGTGTGTTAAGCCCGATTTACAGCCGCCGGATAGTCCGCCGGACTATCCGCCGGACCCGCTCGCGGACCCGGTCTTTCGATTTACAGCCGCCGGATAGTCCGCCGGACTATCCGCCGGACTCGAGTTGACCAACTTTCAATAAAGTCCGCGGACTAGTCCGCGGTCTTTTTTTGAATCTGGCGGAAACGCCTTCCGAGTACAGATATTGCGCAAGTTTTGGTACTTGGAAGTTTATGAAAGCGCACTTGGAAGTTTCTTGCCGCTGCTGCCGGGCGGGAGAGCTAGAATTGAACGTAATTTTTGTTCTTCTTTCATAATAGTGTTTTCGCTGAGCTCTGAGGTGGCGCTGTTGAGCTGGCCGGTCGTCGCGCTGATGCTTGTTTCGAATTGTTTTCTACCGTACCGACAAAAGTACCCGTTCAAAAGAGGGTGTAGACGCGCATTTCTAAAAAAAGACCGGCGGATAGTCCGGCAGCTGTAAACGCGCCTTTTGACCGACGGACTCCGTGTCCGAGTCCGGGGCCGGGTCCGAGTCCGTGACCGGGTCCGGGTCCGGCGGCTGTAAATCGGCCTTTAGAGTGTACCAACGTGTGTCACAGCGCCTTTTTCCCTTAAAAATCGCCTCCACGCGCCTTTTTGCCCACACATCTTCCCACTCATCGACACTTCCAGTTTATAAGCCCCCCTCCTATAATTAGCCCCCCCTATAATTATACACCCTTCTACAGCTCGAACGAAAAAATTAGCCCCCGGGGGGCTAATTATAGGGTTTACGGTACCCATACTGGATGGGACCCCACACACCCCACCTATGTGCAAACTTTCGTTTGATATCCTGTTGTAAGTAACAGTAACAGAATAATGCGGTTTTTTCGCCGCGTGTCAGCGCGGCGAGTTCATATACGGACGGAAAAATTCGTAATGGCCATCCGTCCGTCCGTTCCCGACCGGTTTTCCTTTGTGGCTTGACAGATCGGTCTGAAATTTTTTTGAGCATTCTTAGGAGACCAAAGATACCTAGATAGATTTATTTCAAAAAATTGATACAATAAAATGAAACAATAATATTTCTGGGTCCTCGAGCAAAATTTCTGGGTCAAGAAATCCAGGAAGGCAAACACCGTCCAATCCCTGCCGAAGCACCGAAATTTCGATTGAAACACAACAAATTCAAGTGAAGTGTTTTTGAAGCGAGCTTGTTTATACGTTTAGGTGCGTTTAATGGGTTGGGGTGTGGAAGACGACACGAAGTACTGGCTGTTGGGCAACACGTGGGGCGCAGAGTGGGGCGAAAATGGAAAGACCGACCCGGACGAGAACCTGAAGCGTTGCGTTCCTTTATTTCATCTTTTACACATTATTTGGAAGCCAAAACCATAGCATGTTTACCGTAAATCCTCAAATAAAGCCCACCCCTCCAATAGTGCCCCGGATAAGGATGGGTTGAAATAATAGGGCCCCCAGAGGCACCATTGGAGGATTTTCTGCATTTATTTTACGGAAACGTTTTACTAAAAGTGCGTTTAGGTGGCTTCTTTCGATACTACCGCAATAGCGAAGAACCGCAGAACGATTTGATTGGCCGGTTCTGGAGACAAGGCATCGTGGCGCCTAAGCCCCTTTGCGACGAAGCCGCCTGCTCAAAGCCGCCCGCCTGACAGGCCTTGAACTGAAGTCTCCATTTTCTCGCAAGTTCCTTAGCAAATGTCGAGTGAAAACAGCTTTCTCAAACGGTTTTCTCAAACGACACGACACGGACCAATTTGTTCTCAAAACGCGCTAACGCACGTACGCATACCTGTAACTGGGGGGGGGGGTTGGGGGCCCCGCACTATTTTTCCAACACCCACCCAACTACCCCCAACCCTCCCCCCAGAATTTTCCCAAGGGATTTTCACTCAGTCTAAAACGATAAAAGTGAGTAAATGTTGGTGTATTTCAGTGCTTTTCAGTGTTATATGACCATAAAACAGCTAAATAACACTGTTTAGACCCTATGTATACCCATTTTTAACCAGAAAGTACTGTACCAGTATAACTAAAAAATAGGCCGGCTACCCCCCCACTTTTTGCTCCAGACACCCTCCCCCCCCAGAATTTGGCCATTTACTCTCCCCCCCACTCTTCCAGACCCAGTTACAGGTATGCACGTACGTATGTACACGTAATCTCAACGGTGCAACTTCGTTCACAACACAGGGTGGCGCACCCTCGAGTACCGCTGTTCGTCAGCGAATAAGTGCCGCGTGCGCTAACCGATTTCGTTCAAATTTTGAGCATTGGTGGCTGACATCCTAACTTAGACTTTCTCATAGTTTCGCCCCAATCGATAAACTTTTTTGTTTAAAATGGCCACCGTCGAAATTTCCATTTTTCATGGCATTTTTCACGGCGTCATGTCAAAGATCGAGATGTATTCAAGCAGAGTGGTGCTTCGAAATGAGCAAAGGCGTTTTCGATGGCCTCCTTTAGCCCATTAACATCATTGTGATGGTCAACTGAACGAGTAACCAAAAAAAACGTTCGATTGACCTTCTTCTTTACTGAGCTGGCGCCTTCACTTGTGGATTTTTTTTTGTGAATCATTGTGCACACTTTTAGCGGTTCTTTAGGCTTGCAAAGTTGTTTTACGAGATTTATTCTAATCTACAAATCGGCTGGCTACTTTTACTTCACTTCTAAAGACAAACCCCCAAACAACCGAACGAGAAATTCTACCGTGTGGCTATATGTCCTTGAATCTCAAAAAAATTTGGCGCTAAACCTAACAGATTTTTAACACAACTAAACCGATTGAAACAACACTTTGAACAAGTGCAAGTTATGTTGTCGACCACCAATGCTCAAAATTTGGGCAAAATCGGCCAACGCACGCGGCAGCTATTCGCCGACAAACAGCGGTACTCGAGGGTGCGACTGCGCCACCCTGTACATACTTTTTGCAAGTATACGACAACAACGGAGGTCCCTTCCTATAGGTACTCGGTACGGCGGCCTATGACCCATTTTTTTATGGAGGCCAAATATGCCAAAGGCCAAAGGCCAAAGGCAGAGGCCGGAAACCTCGTTGGTCGGCGCTTCTCCGTCCGTCCTTTTTTGCTTGGACCTTTAAAAAGTTCTGACTCGTTTGCAGTTGTTTGTTCGCTGTTCGCTCTTGTCGTTTTTTTGCGAGACAATCGAATTCAAGACGGCACGACGTATCGTCTTGATTTTTATCTCCGATTGAAAGGAGGGATGGAGCGGGAGAGGTTGGGTTTGTCGGCGCAGCGGCACTACTTGCAACACGTTGGTCGTTCACTGGCTGCAGCTCCACTGGTCGCCACTTCCGCTGCAGTGGATGCCGACTCCGCCGAAGGCGCGCGCTATGAGGCCGACGTCCAATCGGTCGTACTGGTTCCAGTTCAGGTGCATTCCTGCAGCCATGTGTATGCGCGCGTGCGTGCGTGCGTGCGTGCGTGCGTGCGTGCGTGCGCGCGTGCGTGCGTGCTTGCGGGCGGGCGGGCGGGCGTCCGTGCGTGTGTGCGTGCGTGCGTGCGTGCGTGCGTGCGTGCGTGTGAGCGTGTGAGGTGCAGGTGCTTGCGTGCGTGCTTGCGGTCGGGCAGGCGTCCGTGCTTCCGTCCGTCCGTGCGTGCCTGCGTGCGTGCGTGCGTGCGCGCACGCGCGCGTGCGTGCTTGCGGTCGGGCGGGCGGGCGGGCGTGCGTCCGTGCGTCCGTCCGTGCGTGCCTGCGTGCGTGCGTGCGTGCGCACGTGCGTGCGTGTGTGCGCGCGTGCGTGCGTGCGTGCGTGCGCGCGGTGCGTGCGTGCGTGCGCGGGTGCGCGCGTGCGTCCGTGCGTGCGTGCGTCCGTGCGTGCTTGCGTGCGGGCGTGCGTGCGTGCGTGCCGGTGCGTGCGTGCGCGCGTGCGTGCGCGCGTGCGTGCGTGCGCGCGTGCGTGCGTGCGCGCGTGCGTGCGTGCGTGCGTGCGTGCGTGCGTGCGTGCGTGCGTGCGTGCGTGCCGATGCGTGCGTGCGTGCGTGCGTGCCGGTGCGTGCGTGCGTGCGTGCGTGCGTGCGTGCGTGCGTGCGTGCGTGCGTGCGTCTGCGCCTGGGCCTCTCTTCCGCGCCTCATGCGCGACGATGTCCAGCGTGGTCAAGGGGTGGATGAAGCGGTTGCCGTCCGAACGTGATGCCTTTGTCGAGGCCGTTCCAGAAGGCGTTCGCGTAGTCGCGACTGTTTTAAAAAAAAACTTTATTTTTGACGACAACCACCTGACACAGCACAATGGCCGTTAACTGAATCACGAGGATCACAGGGCGGCGCCGTATACATAACAATGGGCGTTGTTCTGCCGCGAGGCAAGGTGGGCCCCCACCTGGCACTGATTTTTGGCCGAAGCCACGGTACAGCCAGAAACCGGAGCATTGTGGTTCAAACCCCTTGCCCAAGGGGGTAGCCGTGGCCTTGCCCAGCAAGGAATCGAACCCCCGACCTCGCGGCCAGGAGTCCAACGCCTTGCGGACTACGCCACAGCCCCACTGTAGTGGACGCGCACGGCCATGGGCTCGAAGGCGGTGGGGTTCGCGCGGTAGAGGTCACGCGCGTCGCCCAGTAGTGTGCGTCGTTCATGGGCGCCAGCGCGCCGTTCACCTGCAAGCAACACTCCATGCCGTCGCGTGGGGTCAGCAGACCGCAAAAAAAAAGACCAACGGGTCTGGAAGTCTGCTCGTAGCAGCTGAAGGGGTGCACGTCGCCGTACTTCTTCGTCTGGTGACGGTAGTCGACCGTTTTCACGCGCGCATTCTCCAGGGAGCAGCGCTTACGAAAGCGGAACGGCTTGCGGTATGTTAAGCTCTATGGGGGTTCGCTCAAAGACTGTCGGCTGCTTTCGCTCTCTCCTCTCTCACTCGACTTCTTGCCACAACTGGCCGGCTCACCGGCGGCGCGAGGTTATCAAGAGACGGACGCGCCCGGCACCGCGCGCGCGAGAGCGGAAACGCAATCCGGCGAGCGCCCGTTCACACGCGCAGCTTACAAAGGGCCGCCGGCGCCGGCGCCTCATGACTAAGGCACCGCCGCCGGCCGCTCAACGGCCGAGGCCGTCTGGACGGCGCCAAATGTCAAAGGCGGCGCCGACCCGACGATCTCGAAGACGAGAGAGCGGACATGAATCAGCTTCTTCATCGGATTCCTGCCAGCTGTCGAATGCACGCTAAGCGGCCTACCGAATGCACGCTAGGCGGCAGAAATGACTAACACCTACGACTCAACGACTAACTCAACGACTACGCTCAACAACAACAACAACAACGACTAAGATGCAGCGTACCTACAACTCTCTTACCCCATTCTTACCCCATTCTGCATTTAAATGCACACGCGCGCACACACACAGTAGCGACTAGCAAGACTACTGTATGGGCGTAAGCGCATGTACATACTCTACTGGCTCTCTCTCTCTGCTTCCTCACACTCCTTCCTCACACGGTACTTGATCACCTGAAAACGGCGACAATGACTCAAACGGAGAGACAAGACAATGATGCAGGAGCAGTTAGGTACGGTACATTCGTCGAGGTTGTAGCTGTAGTAGCGCGCGCCGATTTTCTCGTTCCCTCAGGGACCGCTCGCCTTCACGCGCTTGTAGCCCACGGCCGTCTGCAAGCCTTCCCACTCCTCGAGAACATTGCCTGAGCATTGCGTTCTCAGCTAGACAAATGACCTTGACAAATGATGTACACCGAACCCATAGTACCGTAAATCCTCCAATAGTGCCCCCGGGGCACTATTTTTTCAACCTCTCCTTACCCGGGGGCACTATTGGAGGGGGGGCACTATTGGAGGGGGCTGTATTGGAGGATTTACGGTATGTACTGTACCTTGTTCGTCGACGACAACGTGAGGATGGCTGGGCTGGGGCGTGGCCGTCCTCGAACTGGACGAGATAGGCCTTGCGCGCCTCCCCGCTGCGCTCGTCGACGTGAACGATGGGCGTGGCCGCTTCCTCGATCCCCAGCCCGTAGTCTTTGGGCCGTCGTCTCCTCCGGGAGGAGCTCTTGGCGCGGCGTCCCTTGACCGCCTTCAGCACTGCCCTCTCCGTCATGGCCACGAAGTCCTCGTCGGCCACGAGCCTCTTGAGCCCGTCGACAACGGCGCCGTTGTATATTGTTCTCATGTTGTTGTTTGTGTATTGTTATTGTATTGTTCTCATGTATTGTATTGTATTGTATTGTATTGGTGTATTGCTCTCATGCGTCACAAAATTGTATTGGTACAAAGAAAATATCGGTGCCTTCAATAAAAAAGTATTGAATCTGCCAATAGAACATCTGTGTCTAAACACCAACTCTCTTTGAAAAAAAAAACTGCAAAAAACACTGTGAACCAACGACAGAAAATTTGTATGTAAAGAAAACAGCGAAAGCAAAAGCGAGAGACCGCGATTCACGGAGCAATAGCAAAATTTGTTCATCACAATTCACAGTGCGACCTGTCCCTAACTCTACACCGATTGAGTTCTATAGCCACGCAACAGAGAATAGAGGAACATATCAGTGTGCGACAGCGGCGCAGAGAACGCGCAAGCAAGCCTGGGAGGGGGGGGGGGGGGCGAGCGAACGCCGAGTTGGCAAGCGGCGCTGAAAGCTCGTCGTTCCTTTGTTCACCTTTCTTTTGTTCAATGACGTTAGATTGCCAGAGAGCCGCCAGAAGAAGCAAAGAAGTCGCGACTGCCCCCTGCAAGCAAAGCGATGTGACAGCATGTTGACGCTAGGCATCTGTCGGCGACCTTGGTTAGGTCCCAAGTCCCAAGTCCCAAGTCCTGCAACCTGCATTAGTAGTGTTTAGTGAACCGCTGAACCAACTGAATTTGCCGAGGTCAACCGACTCAGAGAGTGACAGCCCAACACCCCTTGGTCAAGCCTGCCACCCTATTGCTCCATAAACAAAACCGGCGCGAGTACTGTCATGGCACTTTTTATAATTATTCTCATCGACAATTAATTGCTGGGAATTGTTGCAAATGACGCTGGGACGTGTAGCCTATGCGAGTCCTCCGTTGAAGGTGTCGTAGACGAAAATGTCCTGAGGGCGCGCCTCCTCCTCCAGGACGCGGTTCTCAAAGGCGAACGCCAGGGGCTCCAGGGGCAGGGGCCCTGCTCCCAACCGACCCCTGGCGGCGTCGTCCGCGCCGTCGTCGTCGCGCCTGATCGACTTCAAGGCCAGCGTGTCGGCGGCGTCCTCATCTCGGCGCCGAGGCCAGCCGCCGCAGCGGCGCCGGACGTAGACGGCGGCGAGCAGCGCCCACATGGGCAGGTAGGTGAAGACGAGCACGCAGAGCGGCACGACCATCGTCAGGTCGCTCTCGGGCTCGGGCAGCGAGAACTTGCACAGGATCACCGCGATCGCTGACGGTGGTTGGGTGAGTGCGAGCCGGTGCGTGCGTCCGTGTACGTGTGTGCGTGCGTGCCGGTGCGTGCGCGCGTGCGTGCCAGTGTGTGCGTGCGTGTCGGTGCGTGCGTGTGAGGTAGGTGCTTGCGTGCGTGCCGATTTGCGCGTGCGTGCCGGCGGTTCGTGCCTGATGCGTGCGCGTGTGGTGCTGGCGTGTGCGCGCGAGCCGGTGCGTGCGTGTACGTGCCGGTGCGTGCGTGCCGGTGCGTGCATGCATGCTGGTGCGTGGCTGCACGCCGGTGCGTGCTTGCATGCCGTGCGTGCGTGCGTGCCATCGCGTGCTTGCATGCCGGTACGTGCTTGCGTGCTGGTACGTGCTTGCGTGCCGGCGCGTGTCTGGTGCTTGTGCGTGCCGGTGCGCGTGTGGTGCCGGTACGTGCGTGCCTGGCTGCCGGTGCGTGTATATATAGCGTCACTCACAGGCGCTCTGAATGCCCGTCTCAATGGCGATGGTCCTGCAGTCGGTGGTCGTCTGTTTCAGCGCCAAGGCGAGCAGATAGCTGGCCGAGTAACCCGTCCAGGGTAGCAGGAGGCCACTCAACGCGGTCGCCCACGTCACGAGTCTCAGCACATAGAGATTCGCGAACAGTCCCACTATGGTAATCAGGATGACAGTGACAAAAGTGTACAACTTGAGCACGCGCTCCATCGGCTAATGGGGGGGGGACGGTGTCTCTCTCTCCTCTCTCTCTCTCACTCGCAAATGGGTGGAATTTGACATTTAAAAATGAAAAGTTGAAATAAAACATGATTCAACAGCTCGATTTGTTATTAGACTTCAAAAGTAGACGTGATCGAAAGAATGAGCCGCGGCATACCTGTAACCGGGTCTGGAAGAGTGGGGGGGAGTAAATGGCCAAATTCTGGGGGGGGTGTCTGGAGCAAAAAGTGGGGGGGGGGGTAGCTGGCCATTTTTTGAGTTATACTTGTACTTTTTGGTTAAAAATGGGTATAAATAGAGTCTAAGCAGTGTTATTTAGCTGTTTTATGGTCATACAACACTGAAAAGCACTGAAATACACCAACATTTACTCACTTTTATCGTTTTAGACGGAGTGAAAATCCCTTGGGAAAATTCTGGGGGGGGGGGGTTGGGGGGGGGAGTTGGGTGGGTGTTGGAAAAATAGTGCGGGGCCCCAAACCCCCCCCCCCCAGTTTCAGGGATGGTCCGCGGTTGTTTAATCGAACCACTTTAGTGACGTGCCATGTCATTTCACTACAATGTTTCACTGCAATGTGCAAATTACTGGCAAAATCTATCATACTGGTAAGCGAAAGTTAGTACCAATTTTATGCAAAAATTGAATCATTTTTAAGCTGCCTCTTCACAGTGGCGGATCCAGGCTGAGGGGGGGAGGGGAAATTCTCCCTCTCGAAATCGAAAATTCTAGGGGAAAGGGGGGAAGACTGGGCAGTGGGAGAACCTACTTTTCCACCTAAAAATGCGTGTAGGTTGTCGAAAATCGCACAAATTTTCGCCTGCGGCGCGATTATGTATTATTTCTCAATAGTGAGGTGCCCAACACGTCGCAGAAATGACCCAGCGACTGTAAATTTTAACAGGGTTCCCCATACCTGTAACTGGGGGGGGGGGGGGGTTGGGGCTACCCCCACTATTTTTCAACACAACCCCCATAATTTTCCCCAAGAGATTTTCACCTTGTCTAAAACGATAGAAAGGAAAATGTTGGTGTATTTCAGTGCTTTTCAGCGTTATATGACCGTAAAACAGCTAAATAACACTGTTTAGACCCTATTTATACTCATTTTTGACCAGTACTCAAAGATTGGCCAGCTACACCACCCCATTTTCGCCCCCACACCCCCAGAATTCGGCCATTTACCCCTCCCTCGCCCCATTCTTCCAGACTCGGCTACAGGTATCGGGTTTCCCCTTCTGCTAAATCCTTCTCCCCCCCCCCCCTCTAAAAAAATAAATTTTGGATTTGCCACTGCGTCTTCAACGGGGTTCCATCATAAATGTTTCATCTTCGCCCTATCATGGAACAGCAAATTTCACACTACAGTTGTCTACAGTTGTCAAGCAAGCAAGCCAAGTTAGCCCCGTTTATAACTTTACTAGATATGCCGTCCCTTGTGCTGGTGGGGTTTCCACAGGACGTATGCCAGCCCAGCTATGGCCGGTACCACAAGAGTGCAAATGGAGAGGATCATATAGAAGTGGGGGATGTCCAGTTCGCCCAGCACGAGAAAACGCCGACCGAGGGTGCCCAGCCACAAAGGCATCATCACTGAACCGGCAAAGCAAGTGTGAGACACCGCCATGTATGCACCGGCACGCACGCACTGGCACGCACGCACGCACGCACGCACGCACGCATTGGCACGCACGCACGCACCAGCAAGCCAGCACGCACTCACTGGCATGCATGCACGCACTGGCACGCACGCACGCACCAGCAAGCCAGCACGCACTCACTCGCAAGCAGGCACGCACTCGCACGCACGCTCGCACTGGCATGCATGCACGCACCAGCAAGCCAGCACGCACACGCACGCACTCACTGGCATGCATGCACGCACTGGCACGCACGCACGCACCAGCACGCACTGGCACGCACGCACTGGCACGCACGTACTGGCACGCACACACACACGGACGCACGCACCGGTCCGCACGCACGCACTGGCACGCACGCACGTACTTACGTAGGGCGGCGCAGCTGGAGAAGAAGGTCATGGTCATGGAGAGATCAATGTTGCCGTTCATGAGCACCGTCCACATGTTCGACCGGCCGCCGCCAGGCGCGCAACCCAGAGCCATGTAGCCGAACTGGAGACTGCAATCGGACTGGCGTCAACACACCTCTCTTCTACACAATTAGTTCTCAACTCATCGGCTGATTGAACAATTAACGGTTTTCCCATCGGTCTCGGTCTCGGTCTTCCCATGCCAAACAGCGAAGACCGATGCGCAGACCTAGACCGACGATGTCGGGAACTTTGAACATTTGCTCCGGTCTCGCGTCGAAAGACGCGCATTCGACCGAAGATCATTGAAAGACCGGAGGCAACGCGTTGTCAATTTGGCGTGGGTCAAAAAGACCGAGACCTATGGGAAGACCGATAATTGCAAATCAGCCTTAACACTGGCAAGACCGACGAGTTGTTGGGGGGGGGGGGGTGGCAATCTCCGGGGGATCCAAAAGCGGTTGGAATTGGTGTCCAGAATGGAAATCTTTAGCCCATATATGTATAGTGTCGGCATAGGTGGTTTGGAGGAGGCGTGGTTCCGGGGGGGGGGGAGTTGATTTCAAAGCGGGGTGGCTCATCCGCCCCCAGTTACAAATACACTGCACGTTCCAACAACCACCCCCCCCCCCAACACTTTTTTGGGGGAGGTTGAGGAAATCGGCAACAGTCAGACTGCATAGTTCAAGAATGGAACGCAGTTCCAATGCCCGAAAAGTTGCCTGGAATTGATCGACTGCAACAGCAAGCAAACCTGGGGTGTCCACTGAGCACGAGATTGGCGAAGAAGAAGGCGATCAGAGGCATGCCCAGATACTGGCAGCAGAAGCCGATCAGCGGTCCCACGGGGTATCTAATCACCTGGAATCAATCAACAGTTAGTTCTTGATCGCAACAAAGCACACGCACAAATTGAAACGCCACTGTAGGTACCCGCACGCACGCACATGCACCCCGTAACTAGTTACTAGAGGGTGGGGGGTAGCAACCAGGCCCAACAGTGCAGAAACCAAGACCCCCTAACTCTAGCTCAATTAAGTACGATCAATGATGATGTGTCTGTGATGTGATGTGACAGAGTTCTAGCCTGTTGATATTGGTGTTGAGCGCCTTCAGAGCATTGGGTCAAAAGCCAGGGGATGTCTGGGTTTTCGCAGATGGCGTCTGGAGCCATCCCGGGTAAAACGTGCGTGATATGAAATTGTGGATGGGGAGAGGTGGAAATGTAAGATTTCGCACCAAAATAACGCTGGAAACGGGCACATTTGGTTCAAAAATGGTTAAAGAAGGTCTAAATAACACTTTTAGGCGTTTTTGAGACACACTACACTGAAAAAGGCTACATAAACACGCATATTTTCCCAATTTTTTTCAATAATGAGAGAGGGTTTCTCGCCAAATATCCAGGATGGCGATTGGCCAGTTGGGCCTCTCGACTAGAGCCAGGGCATACCTGTAACGGGGTCTGGAAGAGCGGGGGGGGGGGTATACTGCACTTTTTTGGTGGAGGGGGTGTCTGGAGCAAAAAGTGGGGGGGGGAAATCTGGCCATTTCTTTGGGTTACTTGTACTTTTTGGTTAAAAATGGGTATAAATAGGGTTGAAACAGTGTTATTTAGCTGTTTTATGGTCATATAACACTGAAAAGTACTGAAATACACCAACATTTACTCACTTTTATCGTTTTATAGTTTGAGATACATGAACTGAACCAAGAAATACATAC
>JASAMY010001562.1:0-28149 GCA_030248085.1 Paralinhomoeus sp. GSCO2_6 | reverse complement strand
TTGTATACCCTGCATTCAATCTTCGATTCTTGTTCATCTTTGTTCCGCTTCTGTTAGCCTGTG
Organism: Paralinhomoeus sp. GSCO2_6; assembly: GCA_030248085.1. Lineage (NCBI taxonomy): Eukaryota > Metazoa > Nematoda > Chromadorea > Monhysterida > Linhomoeidae > Paralinhomoeus > Paralinhomoeus sp. GSCO2_6. The sequence goes on along the minus strand of JASAMY010001562.1, from coordinate 28,086 downwards.
CCTATGGACGGACGGAACTGCCATCTGTAGACGTCCAGTCAAGGACAAGGCCCGCTCTCGTCTCTGAGTCCAAAGGAATGAAAGGCCTCGGTCCTCATGCAGCCTGGACTGCATTTTCAGTTGATTTCAAGCAAGCACAACAAACGCCGAATACCATGTGACGTGTTGCTGCGCTTGGTTCGATTATACACGGTTTGTCCAAACTGAAGTTGATCATCTGATGAAGTGGCTACTCTTAATACCGCGTTTTTTCAAACTGAGCCTAAAGGAGCGTCACATATTCTCTTTTTTTTGCAGCCACCTGCAAAATTTTCCTTAATCTTGTATTGCTGCATAAGTACGGTAGTTTTTGTAATTGACTGAGACTGTAAATTGCATGTTTCGCACAGCACAGTACAGTGCTGCGCATTGCGCAGCGATTTAGACCGACTCTACAGTACACTTCTCGCTTAGCCACTTCCTACACCGCGTTCACCGCTCCCGTATCGACGGACAGAACGGTCACGCAAAAGCTCGCCTCCTATCTGAACAACAACGAAGAGTGCACCTGCGCAAGCGACATGTGGGAAACCGTCACCAGCTGTAAGTGTCTCGAACGGAGAAGTCTTCGCGGATTGCCTTCACAGTTGCACTGTGAATCATTACCTTCCGCACATGAAACCTTTATACCTACTGTAAGCGCCTATCTCGTTAAGGACTCTCTCTGGAAGTGACGCTTGTTACAGGGGGGGGGGGGTGGAAGGTCACCACCGCACACGAGGGGTTAGGCGGAAGGCTCCTCCGCTCGTGTGTCAGAGTGGGGGAGGGGGGGGGGGACTCTTTCTTCCCTACAATAAGTCTACGATACTACACTATGACTACACTACACTGTAGTTCATTGGAACTACATGTACATGATATGCGCATTTTGTTTTGACTTGATCAAACGTCGATTCTCACATTGCTTGCGCTTGCATGATTCTTGGATTCCTGCCAATTCATTCGGCGTGTCATTCGCATCTATCGGTGGCACAAGCAGATTTGTGCGCCTTTATAGCCAACAGCGACAACGTGTGCATCGGCTTGTGCTTCTTCTTCGAAGGCTCCGCAGTCAACTACAACAAGGGCTATTGCGCTCTCGAGAGGGCCGCTGCGGCGCCAACGTGCCCGTCTACAAGCACAACTCGGCCGACTTCAAGTGTGAGTTATTTCTAGAATTTCTAAAAACTGGGAATACCGCAAATCCTCCAATAGTGCCCCGAGGAAAGAAATGCCATACGAGTTGCGTCATGCGGGGACACAAATCAAGCAGTAGTGATTCAGAATTGCTATGTACACAGCTGTACGCCCATTAATAAATGACATTCCAGGTACTTTGAACTGTTTGAACCACCTAAAAACGCAAAAAAGTCCAACAGTTCCGCTGGGTAGAGCGAGTTTGAAAGTATAGTGCCCCGGGGGCACTACTGTAGGATTTTCCGTAGTTCTTTTGCGGAGCATTTGTATTGGCGTTGGCTAAGACAACCTTCTATCGAGGCATACATTTAGACACAGTGCTTATCTCACAAGCTTGGAAGATTTGAGGAATACTGAGAGGGCGCAATCGAAAGAAACCTTTGAACCCAAGTCGGCAAGACCCTCGGATCATGTGGAGGGAGCATATTAGCATACATAGTTGTGGTGGACGGGAGCAGGGGTTCGGGGTGGGAGAGCGGCTGTCTAGGAGCTTAGGAGGAAGGCTAATCTTCAAGTACAGGGTGGCCCATTTATCTATCCGGGGTTTTGATCGCTGATAACTTTGCGTTGACTGAACAAAACGAAACAAAACTTGTACCAGGTACAGGTACAGGTTCAAAGTTTTTGCGCCCTGAATTTCAAGAAGACCTAATGGTGGCATCGCTGGTTATGCACTTCAACGTGACCTCCATTTTCGATCACGTAACATTCACGTTGGTCAGGTGTGGCTCGCATTCGGGCAGCGTCTTCTGGCGTAGTTCAGCAATCATTCCGTCAAATACGTCTACAGGGCGCTGCTTTGGCTTGGCAATGTTTACCAACGTTCCTGGAACGCGCCAACGCCGGCGTGCCAGATGCAATCTCATTTGCTGGACTGTACAGAAAATCTTTAACTAAAAAGCGCGCTTATCCGATAAAATCGCGCCATTCTGGCAGATAGCGTCATATTCTCTTGAAAATCGGCGCACAAAAACTTTGAACCTGTGCCTGTATCTGTTACAAATTTTGTTTCGTTTTGTTCAGTAAACGCAAAGTTATCAGTGGTCAAAACCCCGGATAGATAAATGGGCCACCCTGTAGTTTGGGTCCTCGGGGACCCTTGTCGCAGCATACGTACGTATGTACGTATGTGCGTATGCGTACGTATGCACGTACGTACGTATGCGTAGCATACGTATGTACGTAAAAATACGTAGATACATAGACTAGACTAATTCGCACGCGTTTGCAGTGAACGCGTACAGCACGGACAAGACTGCGATCAGTGGCTTTACTATGGAACCGAATCCGGTGTGCTACATGTGGGACGCAGACTTGGCCGTTCCTTCGTGTGGCACCACACCGGCGGCTGCGCCCACTGCACGCGCCCTGGCAAGGTGCGTGCGTCCATGCATGCATGCATGCATGCATGCGCGTCCGTGCGTGCGTGCCGTTGCATACGTAGACGTACGTGCCGGTGCGTGCGTGCGTGCCTGGCATGCGTGTGTGCGTGCGTGCGTGCGTGTTGTGGCGTGCATGCGTGCCTGCTTGCTTGCTTGCATGCGTGCGTGCGTGCTTTCTTGCTTGCGTGCGTGCGTGCGTGCGTGCGTGCGTGCGTGCGTGCGTGCGTGCGTGCGTGCGTGCGTGCGTGCGTGCGTGCGTGCGTGCGTGCGTGCGTGCGTGCGTGCGTGCGTGCGTGCGTGCGTGCGTGCGTGCGTGCGTGCGTGCGTGCGTGCGTGCGTGCGTGCGTGCGTGCGTGCGTGCGTGCGTACTTTTACGAGCGTTTGTTTAGTGCTGCAAGGGTGATTGGCGGCGCAGATGCCTCGCCCTACGCTTGGCCGTGGATGGTAATTTCTTTTAACTTCAGTAACTATTCACCGTCGAGGTTCTAGGCATATGTAGGGAAGGATAGGGAATGATACAATATGCACTTAAAGGTAAGGGTGGTAATTCAATCTTGTCTCACCCCTTCCCCCCCCCCCCCCCCTCCTCTACAATAGAGCCTCTTTGTGATTGCACTTTAAACACTAAAACAATTCCTACTTTAGTAATTTCATTTAGTAATCCGCACTTTTACTACTGCATTGCACTAATGCACTTTTAGTAAGTAGTATCGATTCGCTCTTAGAAGTTACATATTCCTCCATTAATCCTCCGTTAATACTCCAATAGTGCCCCCGGGGGCACTATATATTTGGGCACTATATACTTTTAACCTTGCCTTGGCCGGGAGCGCTATTGGAGGGGAAGGTGCACTATTGGAGTATTTACGGTACATATCAATCGATCAATCGACACTAATTCAGGTAGCCATCTGCAGCGATGAGCCGTGCACGGTGCTCAATGGAGCCGGCTCCATCATTGACGCCACGCACATCCTTACGTCTGCCAACGCCGCGTGAGTGCTCGAGAATACCGTAACGCCTCTAATAGAACTCCGATAGCTGGATCTACAGTACGGTCCACCAATCTAGTACTACAATGCATACCTGTCTGTTGTTTGACTTTCTACTGCTGTCGCCGCTGTAGAATGCAGCTGGCGATCTTCCGAGGCCTTTTGACCAGTTGTGCCCCAGACGGGAAGGGGTAGTCATGTAGACGAAAGGGTATGCTGCTAGGTACATGCACCTTCATGTATCAATGGGCAATTAATTCTCCCCCCTCCCCCAATCCAACAATCACAGAGCCATAGGTGGCGCTGTATGTACGCCGTTCCCGTTATTGGTCTGGGTGAGGGAGGGGTGCTGGGATTGTGTACAGCTTTGCTGCTGCATGTTCAGTATTTGTAACAGTCAGTAAACCATGTACACTTTACACATTATTACCCATTCACACAGGAGTATTTTGATAAATTCTTGTTTGTATGTTCCAGAGACGCGATCAGTGCGGGAACAAGCGTCATCAAGGCGGGCCTTCTCGACTACCGTAGCACGACGACCACGCCCTTTGATCCGACTCTGACGGACACGAACGTGCAGGTACGGTACTATACTACGGTAAGTACTAGGTACATAGGTAAGTACTACGGTACAATACTACGGTAAGTACAAGTTGATGCATAGTACGGTATACAAGTTGATGTGTGGTGAAGTTGCGTTGCGACTTGCGAGCGACAAATCAAAACGAGAACTGAAGTATAGGTAATAATCCTCAATAATCTTTCAAGGTAGTCACGATCGCGAGTGTGACCAACCATCAAGACTGGACGGGGTCTACGTTTCCTCAGAATGTCTACCTCAAGGATGTGGCCGTACTCACAGTGGGTCAATGCTACCGTCATGTCAATGTGCCGCTGTATACCGTAAATCTTCCAATAGTGCCCCCGGGGCACTATACTTTCAACATACCGTAAACCCTATAATTAGCCCCCCGGGGGCTAATATTAGCCCACCGGGGCTAATTGTTTCGTTCGAGCTCTAGGAGGGTGTATAATTATAAGGGGGGGGGGCTGATTATAGGGGGCTAATCATAGGGTTTACGGTAGCTTTAGCCGGGTGTTCCAGTAGAGTTGCATTGCGTCCCTTCAGGTGATTAACAGTTTCAAGTACCTATAGCTGACATGTCATTTGTCCCCCGGAGAACTATTGGAGATACGGTAGGGGCACAATTGGAGGACTTACGGTAATTATGCGGCCGTTTACGCTGTTGGGCTAAGGCGTTGGTTTCAAACCGGAAGGTGAGGAGTTCAATCCTTAGCGTGGCAAGACTGCCCAAAAAAACAGCAACCCCCTTGGGCGAGGGGCTAACGCAAACAAAAACTGCCCCCTGAGCGCAGTTTTTATTGAGTTTTGTAGTAGGCAGAAATATCCAAGGAGACACTCACGGCCTCTCCATTCGCCTGAGGCTTTGGTCTCAAGCGCTCAAAAAATTCTTCCAGCTCTCCACCGCTCTGGAGCTCAACGTACTACGTACCGTGCCAATTTGCCTGCCCAAGACGGACGTACCTCCCCGGGGGCGGGGGCCGCAAGTCCGCTAATCAGAGGACGCTTGCTGCAGGGAATGACCATGACCAACGGAGTCGAGTAATTCACAAACTTCTTCATTGACTAACAGGGAGTGTGACACGTATGATGTATGTATCTTCTACGGGCAGCGAACCCTCGATGAACGTGTTTGGTGGTGCATAACTTGTGCCGCAAGTCCTTGAATCACTTCGTTAAACTTTGGCAATATCCCGGACGACCGCGCCAACTTAGACTTTCTCCAGACTTCATCCAAATCGATTTCGTGAAACAATTCACAAGTGTCTTCACTGTAATCGTAGACTTGCTGGGGAGGAACTGGAGGAAAAGGGACAACTGGCGGACAGGCAAAAGCACCGAGTCGAGTTATGGGTTTTTGGCCAAATGTGCAGATACATAGGGTCAAATACAGGGTGTAAATCCCTTGGGAAAATTCTGGGGGGGGGGGGTGTTGAAAAAATAGGGGGGTACCCCCCCCCCCCCCCCAACCCCCCAGTTACAGTAGTGCTCTGTAGCTGCTGACACTAGTTAATGAGAAAAGTCCGGTCCCAGCTGCGATGTATCCGTGAGCGCTCGCTTCATGTTACTGCGAGCGTGGATTTTAAATATTTTAACGTGATTCGACGCGGAATTGAACGGGCTTTCGAGTGGTTATTGTCTCCAGATGCACAACCCCGCGGATATTGAGAAAATCACAAAAAACCGCAAAAATTAACAACCGCCAAAATTTCAATCAAAAATTCTAAAACGCACGACTGTAAAATTTGCGCGAAATGAAGGGCCTGTTAGATGCAGAATTTGATGAGGATTTCAGAAATGTATTTAGTTTTTCGATCCGCTGCACAAAACAATTTGTAGAAAGCAAAAACTGAAATTACTGCCAAAAAACGAAAAAATCCAAATTTCTCGCCACATATTTTGAAAATCGAAAAACGGAGTTGATTTTCGTGATCAGCGTCAAAAGATGGTCCTGGTAGCCAAGTTTGAGCCAAATCGAAGCAATTCAGGGCAAAATGTCCGCTTTTGTCTCCCAATGTCTGGTTCTTAGAAAAAGCGTGTCTTAACCATCCACAATTTGCATATTCAATGTGCTGTATCTTGCGATTACGGTATCGCACTGGAAAATGGATGTGATATTCGTGATCAGCATGGTCGATTACATATATGCCAAGCAGAATTGACACTGAATTCTCAAATTCGATCAAACACGTACGCAAAATTTGCATAACTCATGGATTACGGTAGTTTCAGAAGTGCCACTCTTATTTTGACGGTGAAATGTGCCAAGGAAGCTTCATACAAAATTTCAGCTCAATCCATCCAGCACAACTCTCTGGGCTGCGTTGCAGACAGACAGACAGACAAACATTGTGCTTTAGTAATATAGATGTAGGTAGCAGCACCTGCGTACATTTCGGGAACCAGGAATTTGTTTTGCGAAGAGGGTGAAAAAACTAGCCACAATTTGACTATTAGTTTATGCATGCACACAAATGGCGCCGCAGGCAAAATTTTTAACTTTTTGGCATCACGTACACTCTGAAAGTCATGCAAATTTTGTTACGCTTTGTGCAAAATTAACTGCGCCTCAGGCGAAAATTTTGCTAATTCTACATCTCTCAATGCCTTCTTTCTTTAAAAAATTAACTGTGGAGCGATTTTAATTGGCCTGTTGGCCAGCAGTGGCGGATCCAGAAATTTTTGGGGAGGGGGGAACCCTGTTGATATTTAGAGATGCTGGGTCATTTCGTCGATGTTTTGGGCGCACAATCGGTCATTATTGACAAGTAATAGATAAAATCGGCGCCGCATACGAAAATTTTTGCGCTTTTCGACCACCTACACGCATTTTTATGCGGAAAAGTAGTTTCGCTAGGCACGTTTCTTCTTCTACGGCCCAGCCCTCCCCCCTTCGCCCTGGATTCTCGATTTTGGGAGGGAGAATTCCCCACCCCCGCCCTCCCTGGATTCGCCACAGTTAGCCAGGTTCGCCAAGAACTGAGGGTTGACTTCCCCCAAGGGCGTGCTCACCTCAGCGCCGCAGGCAAAATTTTTTTGGTTAGGGAATCCTATATCCTGCCCCCAAAAGGAGTCCCAAGTCCAAGAGTGACCTGTACGCTCACTACAGGACAGGGCCGCAGGAAAAATTTGCATGTATGGGTAGCGCGTTAATCTAAAGGAAACAAAGACATCTGCTAAACCTCCCTGACCTGCCTGCTCGCGCTTGACCTTCGCCCATCACCTACTGCCCACCCTTCGCCCCTCGCCTACCCACTTGCCCTTCGCCCTCGCCTGCCACCCACCTTTCGCCCCTCGCCTACCCGCCCGCCCCACACGCAATCCGCCCAGCTATGGGGGCGATCGCCCCTTTCGCCCCCCCCCCCCCTCCCTAGATCCGCCCTTGTCTGGTGATGCAAGAAAGCCTGTACTGGTTAAGCAGTGCACGTGCACTCAACGCATGAGGAAGAACAGAGTACAACATGTGCTGGCAGACGATTGCGCGATTTTCTGCAGATTTGAAGTCAAATCTACACTGCAAAAACTATCCATAACACATCTCAAAAGCTTTTGGCGATCACGAACGCATCTCGTGTGCAACCTGAAACATTATGTGAGCTGGTGAACATTTACAAAGTGGCTGTGAAACGCTGAAAGGTCTGAAAGAGTTTGACGCAGTTTGCTCCCCTCCCGCCGGCGGGGGTTACCCTCGCTATGTTTTCAACATCCACCCTCGCCCCCCAGCCGCCCCCCGAATTTTCTCAAGGGATCGTCACCCTGTCTTTTATATTGGTGGTATACAGTACTTTTCAGTGTCATATCACCATAAACGGCGAAAATTCGCTATTCGGACACAAGTTGAACAAAAGTACCTTTCTAGACCCTATGATAGGTCAACAAATTTCGGCCGGTTTGCATATACCTAACATCCTTTAATTATGACAGTGCCAGTGCTATCGTTTACACTCCCGTGCCAGCGTTTATACCCACCAGTCAGACAAACGGTACAAGCCGAGTTCAAATTAGAGCGTTCCGCTTATTCGACGTTTTACTGTGACTTGCGAAGAGAGATTTGCAGAAAGTAGCGGCGCGTACACACACACACCCGGGCCGCACGCACGCACGCGCACACACAGACAGTCTTATCTGCGCTCTGTTGGGGCCGTAACTTTGGCGACGCCCTCAGCCCGCATTCCTACATGGCAGCACGGGCAATGACGCGCACCATTTTCCGTCAGGTTTGGCAAAATTCGCTTAGAAAACGAATTCATGAATAAAAAAACATTACTTAAAACCAAACGCACACCCGTACGCGCACTGACAAACACTTTCAGCTCTTCGAGCACAGCTCCAGCACCTACACGTACATCTTGGCTTGCCCCAAGACTAGAACGGCAGTGATTATCGATCCGGTGCTAGAGACGGTGAAAAGAGACTCGGATTTGATCAAACAGCTCAATTTGAACTTGAAATACGCTGGTAAGTCGGAATTGGAGAATCAATTGACCTTGAACTCTTTCCGTTATGAGGTCCATCCACTCATTTGTATGTACCTACCTAATTTTAATTTGGATTTTTGCTTTGTTTGTTTTTTACTTCAGCCAACACGCACGTGCACGCCGACCACGTGACTGGCACTGGGGAACTCAAAAAAATCTTCCCCGAAGCCAAGAGCGTCCTCTCCGAAAATGCCAAGCCTGGAAAAGCCGACCACTACGTACGGGCGCGTGCGTGCGTGCGTGCGTGTTCATGTGTGCGCCCTTTAATTTGCTCAAAACTTCCCAAAAAAAAAACATTCGAGTTGGACAAACGCATTGTTAAAATGCAGTTTTATCGTCTGCAGAGGTGGGACAGAAGGTTCAGAAAAATCGTGGTTGGCGATGGGCGGAGTCGAACCAGGGGACTGGGGGTCTTACCTGCCGCGAGGGGGGGGGGGGGGTAGCTGGAGCAAAAGTGGGTAGTAGCCGACCATTTTTACTTATACTGGTCCTCTTTGGCCAAAAATGGGTCAAGATAGGCTCTAAATAGTGTTATTTAGCTGTTCTGTTGTTATATAACACTGAAAAGCACTAAAAAACGCCAACATTCACTCAGTTTTATCGTTTTAGACAAGGTGAAAATCCCTTGGAAAGTTCTAGGCGGTGAGGGGTTGGGCGAGTTTGGTGGGTGTTGGTACTGGCCGCCCAACCCCTCCCCCCCCCCAGTTACAGGTATGATTCCGACAAACACTGTTCAAAACCCAATTTTCTCGTCAGCAGAGGTTCGACAAAATGCAGAAAAAAATACTGGCTGGCGATGGGAGTGTTGGGGGGGGGAGGGTTAAACCAGGGGACTGTGGGATGAGTTTCACCTTCCCCATACCTTCTTGCGGACCCCCCCCCCCCCCCACACACACACACTTGTTGCCTCCAGTTCTGCTGCTATACGCAAAAGGTTTTTAGGTCAAGGAGTTTGAGAAGCTCGTTTTCGGCACCAAGGAGCTGGAGGTCCGACCCACACCTGGACACACTGATGGTATGCTTGTTTACGCACGATTTTCTGTGTGAAAAAGTGGATTTGCTTGCTGTCCTGTAAATGTTTTTTATGAATACGGATTCTGTAATTCTGATAGGTTTTTTGTTGGTACGTTGGCTCATGATCACCCTTCTGGATCTTTGTGTAGCAGTATGTCTGCAACTGGGGATTCAGGAATAAACGTCTTGTTCATTTTTCATAGAGTGCCCCCCTGTTCCCCCTCTTTAATCCGCCCCCGACAACTGGGGGGGGGGGTGGCTTCAACCCTCTAGACTCCCTTTAAAAACTGCGAATGCATGCGTGCTTACAGTATTCATACATTTGCATATTCACACCGCTAGGCTGCGTGACGTATGTTCTGCACGAAGACGGCATGGCGTTTACGGGCGACGCCCTTCTGATTCGTGGCTGCGGCCGCACCGACTTTCAACAAGGTCCGCGCTCTGGATTTGCATATAATGCATTTGTCATATGTGGTTTTGCTGACATGTATCAAATGCATATCTTGCATGCTGCATGTACACAGTATCCCGCCGTTTCTTATCCTCAGCGTATAAACACACACACACACACACACACACACACACACGCACACGCACACACACACGCACACACTTACACAGGAGACCCGCGTCTACTGTACGCGTCCGTCCACGGACAGATTCTGAGTCTCCCCGACCACTTCTTGCTCCACCCAGCGCACGACTATGCTGGTGAGTGCGTGTGGTGTGTATGTTCGTGCGTGCGTGCGTGTGTGCAGCGGTGTTGGAATAAAGTTGGAGGAGAGGCCTGAAGACAAAGTAACCAATGCACCTGTGTGCAATCAATGTCAGAATGCTGCACATCTGTGTGCATGCAGGATGGTATGCGCATCTGTGTCTGTCTGTCTGTCTGTGTGTGTGTGTGTGTGTGTGTGTGTGGGTGTGTGTGTGTGTGTGTGTGTGTGTGTGTGTGTGTGTGTGCGCGCGCGCGTGCGTGCGTGCGTGCGTGCGCGTGTCTGCGTTGGGTAATGGGGGCAGTGGTGGTGGGCACATGCACGCCTGGTGTACTCTGTACAAGGGTGCACCACTGTATGTACATGCCATATAGGCCGCACGGTGACGTCGGTGGCTGAGGAGAAGGTGCACAATCCTCGTCTCACCAAGTCCATTGACGAGTTTGTGGACATCATGAACAACCTCAACCTGTCCTATCCCAAGCAGATCGGTTGGTGTTCACTTTGTGGTGTGGGCAGATGCACAGGCAAGAAGACAACTAGTATGTTATTAGACAAACATGAACTACAAAGGCTGTACAAGTCCTCTCTATGCACATACGTATATGGACACACACACGGCATGTACACACACATGGTGCACACACACACACACACACACACACACACACACACACACACACACACACACACACACCACATGCACGCATGCACACACACACACACCACATGCACGCATGCACACACACACACACCCACACACACACACACACACACACACACACACACACACCACACACACACACACACACACTGTGTGCATGCACGCATACCACAGTTTGTTTGATAGTGAACCTACTCATTCAGACAAGTCAGTGCCTGCTAACCTCGTGTGTGGGGTCTATGAGCTCATGGATGACAAGACCAAGAAACTGATTGATGAGAGCAAGAAAAAGTAAACGGACCCATCAAGACCAACACTAGATGTCTATTCTACTAGTACTTGCATGTGATTTCATAACAACCAGTAATTTTCCCACCAAAATTAAAAAAAATTACTAGTTTGAGCGCAAGTGGCGCAGTGCACCGTAACGTTGGCTGTTGCTTATCATCCACTTAGAGTGCTGTACTTTTTGCGCAATGGGCGATTTTCGAATGGTCGCGACTCTACTGCCTGATTGTTTGATTTTGGGGTCGTTCCATACATAAACTAGATATTGTGGAGAAGAGTGTAGACACTGAAGCAAACCGTGGAAAGCTTATATACCCGAAATCCTCCAATAGCGCCCACAATAGTACCCACAACAATAGAGGTTGAAAGAACAGTGCCCCGGGGGCAGTATTGAAGGATTTACGGTATGTGCTTTGTAGAAAGAATACTGACCTTCTACAAACAAAAACAACAATGTTACAATGGAACGATACAAATCATGCACTAGCACCGATCTCTACATACACTTCCCAGTTGCTAGACTCAACAGTTGAACAGTTGCTAGACTTGAACAAATATTCGTTTTCTAGAGAGCGATTGTTTGCAGCCAAAACCAAAATTTTCCAATTTTGACTTTTTGTAAGCAAAACATACAATAATGTAGAGTAGTTCCAACGTGGACCTCACGTCTCACCCTCCTTCCTCCCGCAAAAAAATCCGTTTATCCACTGCCTCCTCCCCACCACTCAGCTACTACAGGTGGTTGTTGTTTGCGTGCACAACCCGCGTCGCACGCTTCTAAATGAACTGCAAACATTCGCTCTCTAGCGCGTAGAAAGTATTCAGTTGGATTAGATGTCATTACATCCTGGGGGCATGGGCACGTGTGGGATTAGGCTCTTGTTTCCTGGATGGGAACAAGCGGGCTCAACACAAGAACAAACACAGAATCCATTGTCAGAGCGGGTTGGGCGGTTGTCAGAACGGTTGCTCAGTAGTTGCTCTTAGTAGTGGACTCTGTGCTTCCTAAGCAGCCAGCACTATACATTACCCAAGGCTGCAATGGTAGCCCAAGTCACCCCAATAGTGTTTCTATCCGATCCAGACCTACGATTGCGCCTGATGTGGCTGTTCTTTCAGTCCATCTCCTTTCTGAGCAACGGCCTAATTGTGCACGTCATTTGCAAGTCAGCAAAACTAAATTCTCATGCCTGGCCAGTATGCTCGAATCTATTCGGTCTCCTAAGGCTTTAGCTTGGAATATACAAATACCTATTGCAAAATAATGGCACGCAGAAGTATTCAACAATTAGGCAATGATTGAGTAACAAATACTGTTACCTATGTACTTCGAAACACCGTAAGGCAGCATATGGCCCAAGGCTCCTGCTATGGTGGCTTGGCTTGTCAAATATGTGTCGCAGCTTAGCAGTTCTGGTTCTTTATGGACCAATTGAGCTGGCACGACTGTTGACTGGCCAAAGAACACCCTTCACAGTGCTGTCGTGCACTGCACTTGTCACACCTGCCTATTTTGGGATTAGGATTGGGTTTTTTGTGAGAATTGCGTCATACCAAAAACACCATGCACCGTTCAGAAAACCAGATACACCTATTGTTGTCAATCGATACCCAACCAAAGCTTATCTATCAATATCATTCAATGTTGATCTTTTTCTTTCCATCTATGAACACTTTTTGTCTCCTTGAATTCAGACGACAAAAACCCAGTCCACAAGGATGATATTCAACCTCAGTTTTGTAGTTGCAGTTGATCGATTGCTTGCAGTATCGATCCCAGTCTTCTACAGAAATCGTGTAAACAAGAGAAAAATCCATGTTGTCATTGGCCTTTGCTGCGTTGATGCGCTGGTGCATCCTCTCCTACTATTTGCTTTCCATAAACCATTCCAAAAGACGGTATCTTATTGCGTTGTGCCGAACGTGATAGTTTCTGATCTGCAGCACATTCAACAGGTACGTACAGTGGAACAAATCGTGCAGAAAATGATGTGACTCTGCGCAAAAAAATTGCGCGATCGATTCAGATCAAGAACGTGGTAACGGATGGCTTAACTGCACTAGTTTACATGTGTACTATTTCAATTTTGCTGGCTCGTCAATGCAGAGCAACGGCTCGCAGAAATACACAACCAGCAAAAAGAAAAATGCCGGTATGGTGCAGTGCTGTAGCAACTCAACGCTCAAAAGAGTCTCAGTTGTAGTCCAAGGTAACGGGCGCTATTGCTGTTATACTGATCGTTCACATTTCGACATCACTGGTCCGATCTGTGCTTTTATTCTGGATGCGGCGAAAATCGATACTAGTGTACGATGATTTTCTCGTGCCTGTGTCAGCATTAATCGTTCTAAACTCTACCACAAACTTCTATATTCTCCTTGCCATGTCTCGGGAGTTCAGAAGCGAATTTGTGCAGCTCATGCGCCAGAAGACTTGTTGCAAAGCGGTTTTGTCGACTCCACCACAGGTACTGGCGTTTTCTTCTCCCGATTAATGTTCATTTTAGTGCAACACGTCAAAAACGTGTACCTACCTTCTATACCGTGAAAGTCATGTGTCAAGTCATGTCATGCTGCAGTCATGATTTGTCATCGGAGTGTCCTCAACTGCATTCTGAGAACGTTTTTCTTGAGTACTGGCTTCACTGCACGCCTTGCTGCAGTTTGACAGAAGAAAGGTGCAACCACTTCAGGAGTCCCCAGTCCAAGCAAGCTGTGCAGCCCGGATGTGACATCTTGCCCAAGGTCAAAGATGAGCTTGACAAAGGTGCCCTGCCGAAAAGAGCAGAACAGTTGGCAGAACAGATGTCGACACGCCCTGTCAGCTGCAGTGGGTTGACTGCAGCTACCCTCTGGACGAAGGCACACATAGGCATGCATGCGAGTGCACAGACTGCATTTGCTTCGCTTTGCAGAGTTGTTGAAATGCTCCGTGTGAGTAATTTTCCTACCCTGTCTGTGCTGTCGTCGTCTTTTGTCGTGCTTCGATTGATTTTTGTCGTCGTTTTTTTCTCGTCGTGTGGTTTTTAGGTTTTTGTGGTCTTACATAGCACGACGTCCCTCGCTGTAGACAAAGTGATTCGATGTGTCGTACAATGAATTGAGCAGGAAACGTAACGTACGTGTTCGACTTTTGATGCGTCAGTAGCTGTGTCATACCTGATCGCTCTATTGTAGGAGGGCACTACACTATTAGAGAACTTTGGTATTGGTTTCTTTCTCATCCATCGCTAGGTACGCCGAATAATCAAACAAAAGCGACGCTCCGGCACTCAAATTATGGATATTTACATTGTACATTGGAGACACCAAACAGGGCGATTAACTTATACAATAGGCGCAATGTACTGTAAATTCTCGAGTAGTGCTATAGTACTTACTCCCTTTCAATAGTGGCTGGTCCTTTCAATTACATTTCCATATCAATGGAGTCGCCGGGCTAAAAGGCATTTGAAACTTAAAAAAAACGAGCGGTTGATTTAATAGTTGTGTGCCTGAGGCATTAATGTAGCGGTTACGGTATCTGGTGAGTCAACACTGCCGCGGGGCTTATATACTCGGCGTCCATTTTGCTCTGCCTGCGTTTGAAATTCCACACTTTAATACACATGTGAAAACTGTCGCTTCATTGATGAACTGCGCCGCGCCGCGCCTCCATGCATTCTGCTCTTTGGCGTTCAACCTTTAGGTACTTCACCGTTCAACGAGCAATTCCCAATAAATTTCATTGCAAAAACCACCCAAATAATGTCGGATTTGAACAACCTCTCACTAGCGGCTCTAGACCATCAATTCGGTCCGGTGGTGACCCTGCAGTTCTGGTCAGTGGTGTCGTTAGTCACCAACCTCCCAGTCTGTCTCGTCATTGTCAACACTGCACAGCTCCGAACTCACGGATGGCACTTAATCGGAGCCCTATCCTTCTCTCACATAATGAGCAACGTTGACGGATCAATTTGGCGTGTTGTGGTGCTGTGGAACACAATCTGGAGAACGCCCATGGTCACGACAATATTTTGGTGCGCCGTCCGGGACAGTCATTCCTACTTTTGGATCAGGAACTGGTTCTGTGGAGAGCTTTGTGCGTATAACGTACTTGAGCACTGCGTGCGTGTATTTTTGTTGTGGGATTAGGGGCAACGCTAGGAGGCCACCAATCTCTCTGACGCCTTCCTGTCTAGAGCCGTATAATTAGCCAAAGACATTCGGAAGAACGCCATCTGTAATCTAGGGCAGCGACAGCACGAGAGAATCCGTTATAGGAAATGACTCGTTTTAGTGGATCCATCAAGAATCGAACCCAGAACCGCGCGCGCAAGAGGCCGATTCTCTACCACTACGCCATCCGCTGCCATGCGGGTTTGAGCCGAGTGCGTTGCCGAAATCGCAAAACCAGTTTCAATAGATCCGCACTTAACCTCTCACTGGCCATCTCTTTGGACCGCTTGATTGCTGTAGTTGCGCCCGTTTTCTATCGCGCCAACATTGGAATGGGCGTATTTCTAGTGGCCGTTACAATTTCGTATGCCGACGCACTGTCACACGTCGGCATGCTGTTCTTGTTTCACCAACCATTCGACAAATGCATTCCGAACTGCACCTTTATCCATTTGGTGACGCCGGAAACGCAACTATACCAGCAGGTAACGAGAGATATCTAAGAGTTACGCCCAAAGTCGTGCGCCCAACAGATCAAGAACTTGGTCATTGACGGTTCGATAGCGACATTGTATGGATGGGTTTAGGGGGTTGATGGTTTAGGTTTAGTTGTGTTTATTGTTTTGATATTGTTATATTTATGTGTGTTTTGTGTTATTTTATTTTAATTTGTATATTTTGTTTTTTTGTTTATTTCTTTTATTGTTTTTTGTATTTTTGATGTTTTGTTGGTTTTGTGTTTTCTGGGTGTGTGTGTTGGTGTGGGTGTGTGTTGTTTGTGGGTGGGGTGTGTATGGGTGTGGTTTGTGTGGTGTTTGTTGGGTGTTTTAAATTTTCTCATAAGTTAATGGGGGGGGGGGGATGTGAGAGGGGGGGGGGGTGTGGGGGAGTAGAGGTAGAGTGTATTTTGTGGGGGGTGGGGGGGTGGATTGGATAGATTGTTTGTGTTGGAAGTTTAGTTGTTTTTTGTTTGTGTTATTTTATTCGTTTTGTTTGTTTTGTTTATATTGTTTAGTGTGATTGGTATTATTATTTTATGTTTATATATTATCTTGTATTTAGTGTGTATAATTTCTGTTGTATAGTTTAAAATGAGAATGTGTAAGTTTAATATTATGGAATTAAAATTTTATTTTTTGTTGATAGGTATTTTTTGTTTTTTTGTTGGTTTTTATTCTTTAGTAATTATTAGTTTTATTATATTGTAGTATTTTTTTATATTGTGGCTATTGTTTTTATATATTTAGAGTGTGGTATATTTGTTTTGTTTTTTGTTATGTATGTTTTATTATTGTGTTTTTTGATTTATGTTGAGGTATGTTTTTGTTGGTCTGGTGGATTGGGTTGAGGTTCTAGTATTTTTGTGAGGCGTGGGGTGCGTTTTGGGGGGTGGGGGTGTGGTTTTTGCGTGCGTGGTCGTGTTTGTATTGTGTTTGGTTTGTTGCGTATATGGGTGTGAGAGTATGATAGGTTAAATATAGTAATGATAGTATGTATAGAGATAATAGTATATTAATAGTTTCTTAGTTAGAGTGTTCTGGGTGATGATGTTTTGAGATTTTTGTTAGGGGATTTTGGTTTAGGGGGATATGGGGATTGTGGGATAGTTTTTTGGGAGTTGATTGGGGATAGTTGAGAGTTTTTTATTTTTTTGTTTATTCGTTTATTTGAGTCTTTGTGATCAATTAAAAATAATAAATTAAATTAATATCGTATGCGTGCATTCGGGTTCGTGTGCGTGCGTGCGTGCGTGCGTGCGTGCGTGTGTGCGTGTGTTGTGTGTGTGTGTGTGTGTGCGTGAGTGCGTGTGTGTGCGTGCGTGGGTGGGTGGGTGTGTGTGTGTGTGTGTGCGTGTGTGCGTGCGTGCGTGCGTGCGTGCGAGTGTGTGCGTGCGTGTGTGCATGTGTTGTGTTGTGTGTGTGTGTGTGCGTGGTGCGTGGTGTGTGTGTGTTTGTGTGTGTGTGTTTGGGGTGTGTGCGTGCGTGCGTGTGTGTGTGTTAGTGGTTTATATAGTGTTATAGGTGTAACAGTGTATTAAAGTATTAAAATATTAAAGTTTTATATTTTTATATGTAAAATGTAAAATTATAAGATAGAATTAGAGTATTTTTGTGGTTGTGGGGTTGTTGTTTGATCTCAGGATGTAGAGGAGTGATAAAGCTTACATTGATTGTATATATGTGTTTTCTGTATTCTTCTGATTTGTATGAGTCAGATTATGTGTTGTGTTTTATTTTTTATAGTTTGTGTATGTATATTTTGATTGTGTTATGGTTGATTAGTTGTGTTTATTTTTTTTTGTTTTTTTTTTGTGGTAAGATATGTTAATAAGATTTATAGATAATTTTATATCATCTAGATTATTTTGTAGTGCTTTGTAGTGATTTTTTTATATAGTGTAGTGATGTATATTGTATATATTGTAGTTGATGTAGAAGATTGTGAATATTTGTTATTTTTTTTGTCGTGTTCGATTATAATATATATTTAGATTTGATTTTAATTTTCGATTTAGAGCATTTGAATATGCATTTTGATTTGCTATATATTGCGGTTTCGGTATTGATTGGATATTGTTGTTGTATTCTGATCGGCGAGTTCGTTTGTATATATAGAATTAGATTGATTTGTTATTTTATATAAATGTTTGATATATTAGCTTAGATCTCGTGGTTTAGTGGGTGTTGATATATGCTGTTATTTATGGTGGTGTTTTTTCTGTGGTTTGTTCATATTTATTTTATATCATCCATTAGTATATCTGTGTTGGCTTGGTTGCATACAGAAGAAGAAGTGTTTGTTAGTTAGTTAGTGATCTTCTAGAAATTATTGTGGTAATGTTTGTGTTTGGTTTGATGAGGGGTGTATTATGTTACTATAGTATATATTATGTTTAGATTGAAAGCATATTATGGTATGAGTGCTGTAGTGAGTTTATTTTGATTGTGTTTGTGTAGTTGAGTTGATGTTGTTTTTAGTTTTTATTGTGTTTGTTTATTGTCGTTGATGTAGTGTAGAATACAGAATAGATTGTGTTTCTTATATTTTTTTTTTTCATATTTTGCGTTTTTTTAGCGATATACTTTTATTGTGTTGTTGTTTCTTTTTCTTGTTTACATTTTTCTTTTATAGCAGTAGTGTTGCTGCTTATCATCTTTTTTCTTATTGTGCTTCTATATATAGCTTTTTGTTTCATTTTGTTTTTTTTGTGTAGTGTTTTTTTTTAAATTTAATTTTAAATTTCCCCTTCTCCCCCTTATTTGGACTTTACATTTTTCTGCCATTCCTTCCTTCTGTTTTTCTGTTGCTTTTGTTTTTTTTGTGTAGTTTCTGTGCGCTGATTAATTTTATTTCTTCTTCTCTCTCTCCTCATTTGCGTTTTCTGCACGTTTCTTTTCAGTCCATTCCGTCATCGCTCAGTTCGTTGCGTTGCGTTGTGTTTGTTCTGTGCTGTGTGTGAGTTATTCAATTTTACTTTCCCCTTCTATTCTGCTCCTGCTTCCTGTTTCTTTTTTTCTCCACTCTCCTCTCATCTGTTTCATCTTGTTATTTGGCGTAGTTTGTGTGCGCTTCTTCTGCTTTATTACTTTTTCACCTTTCCTTTCTTTCTTGCTTTTGTGTGGGTGGTGTGGGTGGCGTGTGGCTTTCGTGGCTGTTTTTGCTTTTTGTCTTTTTTTGTGTTTCTTCGCTTGCTCTCTATTATTTTTTATTGTTCTGTTTTTGTTCGTTTCGCGGTATTCGGTATCCGTGGCGCATTGTGTGCTATGTTGTTTTGCTCGGTCGCTCCTGTTCCTGGCCTTTGCCTGTGTTAGATTTTATCGTTTGCTCTTTGGCTATTTGGTTTTTCGTTTTTCGGTATTTCGGTATTGCGGTGGCGCATGGGTGTGCTATTGGGGTTGCGGGGTCGGTTGTGTGTCCTAGCGTTTGCGTGTATTCCGGCATTACCTCTGTTGTTTGGGGTTCTGTGTTGCGGTATGGCGCAATTCTTTATAGTTGGCTAGTTGGCTGTTATTCCGCGATCCCCGCCAAGCTCCGGGCAAAAGGACCACCCACCCAGCAGCAGCTTGGGGTCGCGTTGCACACAGACAGACATTGTGCTTTAGTAATATAGATGCATCATGGTCGTTTTGGAGTTGAGATTACGCAGAGCGGAAAAGAGAAACTTCAACTTGAGCTTCGTCAGGAACAAGTTGCAGGTCTGTATCCTGCGGTCGCAGGTCTAGGGAGATTTTTGTTTTTTCTTTAGCTATTTTTTTTGGCGCAACCCAACACACTGTGGAGGCGTAGACAACGTCAGACATTGGGGAACGACAAGCACGAGTATCACTTGTCCGCCCCCATGGGACGGATTTTCCAAAGCCCCGGAGCCACCCTACACCGTGCTTCCCTCTGCCCAAGGGGATTAGTAATAACTCCGTGACCTCGGTGAAAGGGAGTTGAACCCCGGACCACGAGCGTGCCAAGCACGACACCTTACCGCTGAGCTATACTCGCTCTCGCTATCTAATGTCCGTTTAGTCGAGGGCTACGCGTGCGATTGCCACCATTCTGGCAGTGCATATTCTTACTTCGCTGGCTCGCTCGGTGATTCTGTTCGCCCTACGGCGCCACTCGCTGCAGACGTTCATCGACTACCAAGACTACGTGAGGACGCTGGGCTCAGTCCGGTCCGCTTCCATCTTCTTCGTCCTTCTGGCGATGTCTACGGATTTTCGCGAGGGATTCTACAAGATGACAGCGAGAAGCCGACCGCACGCATCGAAGAGACAGGCGCCTGCGGCCGCTGCTGAGAGAGTGATCGAGCAGAGAGTGTGAGGATAGAAACACAAGAATTGGGGGAAATGTGATAGAGTCAGTCAATAAATCAGACTTGCACGTATTGTTGTGGTGATATTGAACATGGGTGATGTTGTTCGGTCAGTTGACACCTGACGGCAGCAGGGCACACTGGTAAAAGCGGAAACGCTCAACCAGCTGGGCCAGGTGCCTCCCTTCGGGGAGTGGGTGAAAGCCCCAACCGCTTTTTTGAAATGCTCTCCTCATTCAACCCACCGCACCCATACACGCACGCACCATTACGAATTCTTCCCTCTGTATATGAACTCGTCGCGCTGACGCGCGGCGAAAAAACGAGTTCTTGTCGAGACAAGACGAGACATCTTGTCGTGCGTGCACCGCTGGCCAAGCCACAAATCATAACACGCCTACAATACCTACATGTTTTTTTCTTGTCGCACGTGCAGTGTGGTGGGTGGTGTGGTGGTGGGTGTGGCAGCCCATTACATTGTTAGAAGGTGAAGGAGGGCTTGTGGCCTTGTGGTGTGTCGAGCAATTGCGCTCTCTTCATTCCACCCATGCTCGAGTACACCCAACTTTGTCTCTGTGTGCGTGCGAGCGTTCGTGCGCGCAATGTCTGCGACTGCGAGCGTGCGTCTGAGTGCGTGTCTACCGAGATGATGGGCGGCAATGAAACTAATATGCGCGCGTGCACACTGGCAGGTAGACTAATCTATGCAGATACATAGATACACTTTGAATTGAGCGAGACAGTCGACTCCTGGCCCACTTTACAGGAGAGCAAGTGAACTGACAGGTTGCCTCCTACCTGCGACAGCATGACCGTTCTGACCGTCGCGGCGCTGTGGTGCGCGCTCGGCGCCGTCGTCAGCGGATGCGGCTCCAACGGTGTTTCATTATCCATCTTTTTTACATTTTTCATCTCATGCATGTATCCTCCAATAGTGCCCAATATAATAATACGTACCTGCTACCAGCATCTGGTTACATCCCGGTCAGGCAAACACTTTTTCATACCAGCTCATGTTTTAGGCATAGAGTAGCGTCTGACAGAGTTTTGTCGGGGGGGGGGGGGGGGCGGGAGGGGGACTGGTTGAAAGGAACGACGACGCTATTGGCTCGTGTCGTGCGTGAGGAGGGACAGTACTGGATGTGGGAGAATTGGCGGAGATCCAGCGTCCAACCCCGTGCAGCGCAGTGCTCGGGCTCGGTGGACATGGCGAAGGTGCGCGACTGGTGCGGCAACGAGTGCCAGTTCCCTGCCGACGCGTTCGCCGGAGGCCGCAGGCGGCGCTCGGTCGTCCTGCTGGAGGAGGAGGAGGAGGCGTCGCCGCGAGAGTTGCACTTGGTCAAGCGCGGCGTCCTGAGCCCCATCGTCGACGCGGTCGCCTGCGAGTCGGAGGCGATGGAAGGCGTCAGCTGCGAGGGCGTCCTGCTCGAGAAGGCCTGCCGCTTCCTCGGCTGCGTCTGGACCGGTTGAGGGACACACGAGCCTCGCTGCAGCCACTCGCGACTAACCCCCATTAGAGGCGACGATGAACTGTGATGCAAGCGCCGCATAGCGCAGCGCATATTTGCCAAGTGAGCGAGTTTCGCGGCACAATTCAACTGACATTCACATCCATCTACTGGCACAAGTGACGTTTGTGTCGCAAAGCAAGCGAAGAGCAGCAGGAGTGATGAGTCGAATGACCGGCTCCACAGATGGAATCGCCTACGAATACACAATTTTAGAATCGCCGCTATAATCAGTTCCGTCAGCAGGAAGACTTTAGGGTTGACGGCGTGTCGACAGCGCGCTGCTGCGTTGCGCGGCGGCCCCTGTTGTACCCAATTTTAGTTCCTACCCAATTCTAGTGCGCACCACTTTTGGATGTCCAATATTACTGCGCACTAAAATTGGACAGTACCTCCTTCTCCCAATCTTAGTTCCCTTCGACTTATTGTTCACGATACATTGCTGCGCACCTAAATTGGACGGTACCTTAGTCTCCCAATGATGGTTCCTTGCAGTTACAACGTGCGCACATTTTATTGTTGCAACGGAAAGTTTCAAGGTATTGGTCTGTCCATTTTGTCTCTCTCCATTGTCTGGCAACGTCTAAGCCGCTTCGGGCGGGTTGGGTCTGTCCAAATAAATCAGTCAAACAGCTAAAACAGTTGAACAGTCATTGCGAGATGCGAGTACAATGTATGTACGTTACGCCTACAAATCTCCACTGGCTTTCAACTTTGTGCCGCGCCCTCAACTCTTTCTCTGCCTTACATGGTTCATCCATGTAGTGGTTTGAGGTACACTTTCAGAAATCAGAATTACGTTGTCCGTTGCAGTTGCCGCTGGTGGTATTGCAGTTGGGCGATCCTCGGCGGGATAGTACCTAAGGCTTGACATCTTCTCCTTTTCTGTGGCATTGAACAATTTCATTGTGCACACTGTAATCCATCACGCAAATCAAAGGAGGGCAGATATAATCCGTTACTTTGCATGCGTGTCATGGATTGACTTCTCTGGCCACCTTATCGCTTCTTCTCATCTTTCTATGCTCTCAATCTACGCTGCCTTTACAGACCACTAGGCAATGCGTGCATGCATAGCACGCGTGCGCACAAGAATTGGACAGACCCTCTCTGTCCAATCGTGGTGCGCACCACGATTGGATGGCCTCTTGTTTTGGTGCGCACCAAGATTGGGAGGAACTAAAATTGGATACAGCACCGGAAGACGAACAGACGGCAGCCAGCGGCCATGATCGCTGACAACGGAGACCGACCGAGAAAACTACAAACAGACAATTTAAATGGGCGCCTACAGTATTTCCGCAATTTTCTACAGTATTTCCGCTATTTTGTACAGTATTTCCAGTATTTTCTGCAGTATTTTAGGGGAACGTCACGACACGTTCGACAAGAATTCGACGAACGAAACTTGACTTTGAAGTAACCAAATCTTCTTCTAGAGTGATGTCACTGAGCCCTGTCGACGTCGACACGAAAATGACGGTCAGTGGTTCAAAGTGTCGTTTTTTTAATTCTGTTTGAGCAATCGCGTGTACGGGCATATAGACGGCGCCAGCGCAATCATAGTCTACAATTCTTGTAAAACGCAAATTTTCTCGATTTAATGGAAAATATGGGCAATATAGGAGTCGCAGCCGACAGTGCAGCCCCGACGGTCCGGACGGGACATCAAGCGGCCGAAATTCGACGACGAATTAGTCGAAAGCTCCCTGCCGAAGGAGAAACCCTCGCCGAAACGCACGTCGACGCGTCTCGCAGCCGCTGCCGCCGCCTCCACTGCCGACGCGCCTCCTGCCGACTGCGGCGGCGCCGCCCAGGGCAGTCAGCCCAGCAAGAGCGGCAAGTGGGTCGCACATTAAGAAACTTTAGTTGGACACAGCAAACGACAAGCCAGAATCGGGCTGAGTGCAATGCGTCATCACGTTGCCGTTCTTTACCCTGCGACGCTGGGGTGGGGCGCCGGCCGCCACCCTCACGCGGCAAGGTCTCTCTCCTCAGCAGCAGGAATGGAGGGGGGCGTTTATCCGGATGGATGGATGAGAAGAGCGTTTATCCGTTCCTTTTTCCAAGGGTACTAGTAGCACAGTCGCACCGCGAGGGAGTAGGGGAGTCGAACACTCGCTCGTGCGTCGAAAGGACGCCCTAGACCTGGACCACCGAGCTACTACTGGCTCTCCACTGCGCCCACTGTCGCTGAGGAACTTCTGCCCTTCAGGGGAGCCAGCCCCCACTGACTGGGTCTCATCTCTCACTCTCGCAGCCGTCAATTGTCACCAGAGAGAGGCCCCCGCAATCCTAGAAGCGGCCCACACACACACACAAACACACCAAGTTCTGCCGAACATATACGGCACCTCTCTTAGTCTCTTTAGATCGTCGTCCACGCCCTCCACCAGCTCCTCTCCCACCGGCCTGCCCGTCAAGACCGAGACTACTGCGGCAGGAGGCGTCGTCAAGTCCGAGTCTGTCGTCGTCCCTGTCGAGACTGCCGCGTCGACAGTCACGCCGGTGCCGTCCGCTGCCGACGCCGACGACGCAGCACCCCCGGCGCCCAAGAAGCCGAAAAAGGAGTCCCCTTCCGTCCCCTCCTCGGTCGTCAATGCGCCCTCCACCTTTTCTTCTTCTTCTAAGAAACCAGCACCTGCTGGCAAGGGCAAGGGCAAAGGCCGCGCCTCGGGGGGCGGCAAGAAGGCAACGGCCGCGTCTGCTGCCGGAGCGGCGGCGGCCCGCAAGGAGGCGACCACCCATTCTGCAGCCATGGAAGACGTGGGCAGGTATATACCGTGCCGTGCCATGTTGGTGGTGTTGTTGTTGTTCTAGGTGGTAGTGCTGGTGTTGGATTGGGGACAACGCTAGGAGGCCCATATAGCATAGCCATCTCCATGACGCCTTCCCCTGTCCAGAGCCGCATAATTGGCCAAAGACATTCGGAAGAACGATATATCTGTAATCTAGGGCAGCGACACCTAGGGTACCGTGTAATCTAGGCCCTAGGGTACCGTGCCTTGGTTGCACGAGGTAATATTCTTAGCGACTGGTGGCCGGTCCCACCATAAGTTGGGTTCCCCCCCCCCCCTAGCCAAAAACACAGATCCGCCTCTGCACGTACGTGAGCAACGATCAATCGGGCCAGCGATGGCATAGTGGTAGAGAATCACGCTAATCGCGCGCACCGCTCTGGGTTCGATTCTCGAAGGACGCGATTTCCCTGGCGATGGATTTTCTCGTGCCATCGCCGCCCAGATTACAGATGGCGTTCTTCCGAATGTCTTTGGCTAATTGCGCGGCTGTAGACAGGAAAGCGTCATGGAGATGCCTGTGCTACATGGGCCATTGACGGCCTCACAGCCTCAATCCAACAACAATCAGAGATCAATGAGAGCGTAATTGCGATCAGATGGCGGCCCCAGGACGACCTGGCCCTGATCACGGCCGTGACGCAGGTCAACGACCTGCACAAGGTGCTCGTTGGCACCAAGTTTAGCTGTCGCTTCACGCTGGAAGACATCGAGAGGCGCTGGTACGCCCTCCTCTACGACCCGGTCGTCTCCAAGTGGGTGCAGCAGGCAGACCCAGTCTGTGCGTGCGTCTGTACGTGCGTGCGTCAAGCGCACCGCGAGAACGCCAACCAGATGGCCGAAGCCAAAGGCGTCTCCACGGGGGGGGGGGGGCATAGGTGTAGATTGGGTCTAAAGGCAACCGGGGGGTTTCGAGGGGGTCTGGAGCCATCCCGGGTGAAATGTCTGGGATTGTGGAAATTGAGGAGGGGGAGAGGGTGTTGAAATGGAAGATTTCGCAACAAAATAGCGCGTAAATGGGTACTTCTTTGTTCCAAAATGGGCCAAAATAGCACCTTGTAGGGTGTGTGGATGTTTGTGTGTGCGTTCGTGCGTGCGTGCGTGCGTGCGTGTGCGCGTATGTGCGTTGTGTGCGCGCGCGCGTGCGTGTGTGTGTGCGTGTGTCCATTTCCTTTTGCGCGAAACGTGCGCCTCTTCCTAGCTGGCCACACCTGTTTTTGGCGCCGCCCCTTCTTGTTCTTGCGTTCCACTACAGATTTCTCCATATTTTTTTTTACGTCCCAAACAATTTCCGCCGGCTGGCTGCAGACTGGCGATGGAGGGGGTGCGCGCCTTGGCGGCTGACGAGCTGGTGGAGGTGCAGTCGCGGACGCTGTTCTCGGCCCGGGAAGAGCACGTCCTGAGGAGGGTGGCCACGAAGCAGGAGGGCGGCGTCCCGGTGGACCTTGCTGCCTTCGAGGCGCTCCTCAACGCGCACAGAGACATCTTCCACCCCGCCAGGACGGCGCAGAGTTCGTCGTCTGTTGTTGCGGATTGGGCACGCACGCAAGCGCGGACACGCACAGGCTGTTGTGGGTTGTTGTTGGATTTGAGGCAACGCTAGGAGGCCGTCAATGGCCCGTATGGCAGACCCACATCCATGACGCCTTCCCGTCTAGAGCCGCAGAATTGGCCAAAGGCATTCGGAAGAACGCCATCTGTAACGTACGGGCGCACACGCTCGCCCCAGAATGATCGCTGACTTCCCTCTCAATTGATTTTCTCGTGCCATCCCTGCCCTAGATTACAGATGGCGTTCTTTCGAATGTCTTTGGCTAATCATGTGGCTCTAGACGGGAAGGCGTCATGGATATGGGTATGCTATATGGGCATTGACGGCCTCCTGGCATTGCCCCAGATTCAACAACAACAGCATGTCCCGGCACGCACCGGCACTCGTGCAAGCACCCAGCGCGCACGCACGCACGCACCCAGCGCGCAAGCACATACGCACATACACACACGTACGTACATACATACATACATACATACATACATACATACATACATACACACATACATACATACATACATACATACATACATACACACATACACATACCCATTCAGCGCTGTTCGACTACTGGTGCGTGTTGCGTCAGTACAACCTACTGGTCGACCAGTCACCCGTGCCCTGGGGCCGCGACAGCTACGAGGAGCTGCAGAATTCCGGTGGAATTTTTTCCGAAAGAAAAATCAATTTTTATTTTTTTTTCTAATTTTGAGAAATCGAGGAGAATCTCGAGTCGACGGACATGTCGAACGTGGCCGCGCCGCCGGCCGCCCAGAGGCTGTTGCGTCAAGAACTCGACTCCCATGGCCAGCGGCTCGTCCAAGAAATTCAGCTACTGAATAATGAAGTCGACAAACTACAAGTTGTTGTTGAGAGGATTCTAGGTGCGTAGTGTATTGTATTGTATTGTATTGTATTGTATTGTATTGTATTGTATTGTAACGATGGCAACACCATCTACTAGGTGCATATTGGAGGTTGTGGGTGTTGTTGTTGTTGGATTTGGGGCGACCCCAGGAGGCCGTCAATGGCCCATATTGCATACCCATATACATGACGCCTTCCCCTGTCTGGAGCCGCATAATTAGGAAGAACGGAAGAAAGTCATTCGGAAGAACGCCATCTGTAATGTAGCTGGCCATTCTTTGCGTTTTACTGCTACTTTTTGGTCAGAAATGGGTGTAAACAGGGTCTAAACAGTGTTATTTAGCTGTTTCATGGTGATATAACACTGAAACACTGAAATACACCAACATTTACTCACCTTTATCGTTTTAGACAGAGTGAAATTTCTCTTGAAAATTCTGGGGGGGGGGTTGGGGGCGCTTTGGTGGGTGTTTGTAAAATTGTGCGGGAGGGTGTAACCCCCCAGTTACAGGCATGTTCCCAACCTCTTCAGGTTGATCAAATCGCGTGTTTTCGCGATAGTATTCGACCGAAAGTGGCCAATTTTAGACAGCAGTTCCGCTGGTTTCGACCCTTCGACGGCGGCCATTTTCCGGGGTCGGCGGATCCGCTACCGTATGACCGGTCGCGAGGTGATCATTGGCCGCGCGGGCGCGGGCCCCCCTCATCAGCACCAGAAGGCGCCGATAGGCATCGACTTGTCACTAGAGGGTGCGTGCGTGCGTGCGTTTGGCTCATACCTACAGGATACGCACACCGGGGGGGCACAATTTTTCAGACACCCCCCCCCCCGAGTTTTTCCAAGGGATTTCCACCCTATTTATACCCATTTTTGACAGAACAGTACCAGTGTAACTAAAAACATGGCCAGCTCTCCCCCCACTTTTCGCTCTGCTGGAGACCCCCCCCAAAATCCGTCATTTATCCCCCCCCACTCTTCCAAATCCGGTTACAGGTGTGGGCGTAGATGTCCGGAATGTAGAAATTTTGCGTCAAAATCGGGCCCAAATAGTGTTGCCGCC
>JASAMY010001853.1:0-28286 GCA_030248085.1 Paralinhomoeus sp. GSCO2_6 | reverse complement strand
GTTCCAGGTATGCTTTCAGGCATACTATATGACGCAGATGACATTCACACTGGCACAGCGCAGCTGTCCGCTATCTGTGCCGACCTGGCGCAGTCGAGCAGCAGCGTGGCGAGTCCGTGCCGTCTGAAGCGCTCCTGGACCCAGATCCTCTCGACGCCAAGGTGGATCGTCGGCAGGCCGCCGTCGTCGACACCGGCGACTGTCGACAGCTGCTGCTGCTGTTGCCGACGCTCGTCGACGGAGCTGGCAGTCGACCCGCACAGTCGTCTCCTTTTCGACAGAGGACTGCAGCTCGGCTCGACAGCATCGGCAGATGGCATCGAGCTTTGTCGATCGTCGTCGTCGTCACGCGTCCCAGAATTGTCGGAGTTGTTCGTCGACAGCCGGCCGTCGGCAGATGTCGACTCCCCGTCGTCGTCGGCAACCGAAGCCGCCTCAGAGCTCGTCGACAAAAGCCGACCAGCCTCGTCGAGTCGACTCGTCCTCGACAGCGCTGCCGGCCTGTCGACGACCGTCAAAGCCGCCAGTTTGTCGCCCACGACCGCAACGAACACTTGTCGCGTTCTGCTCGACAAGGTGCCGAGCAGTCCGCCCTCGGCAGCTGTCGACAGGTCAAAGTCGACGCAGTCGGCAGCGGCGGCGCTCAGAAAAGTCCTGACGACGGCCGGCGCGTCCCTGTCGAGCTTGTAGACGCGGAGATCGTCCACTGCCGACGAGAAGACGGCCGTCAGCGTACGCCGCCAGGCCGACGGCACGACTTTCGGCGGCTGCTGCGCTTTTCTGTCGAGAAAGTCCGCGTGGAACGCCTCGTGCAGCTGCAGGTCGTTGAGAGAGTTGCCGGTGAAGAGCATGCCGCACTCGCGGCACCGCTGGCAGCCCCAGCCGCGCCTCTGGCCCGCGTCGATGATGAGCTGTCGTCGACGCAGACGCCCCTCGTCGGCGCCGGACGACTTCTGTCGACGCTTGCTCCTGCTCTGGCCGTTCGGCGTCTTCTCTCGGCCCAAAATCGCGAGCGGCGACGAGATTCGCAACGTTCTGGGTGACGGCGAGGGCGGCGCGCCCGTGAAGAACCGAGCCAAACTCGTCTGGACGAGTTCCTTCGTGTCGACTGCCGACATTTTTTTTATGAAATGATTTGAAGGCGTAGGACAAAACACGCGCTCCGCGCTCCGCGCTCGTGCGCTCCTGCGCTCTTGCGCTCTAAACAACCACACCAAAATATTTCTTCACTAAATTAGGCTTTTTCGAGGCTTAGGCCAGATATGCGAGGCTCAGGCCAGATTTTCGAGGTTTAGGCCACACATGCGAGGCTTAGGCCAGATATGCTGAGGCTTAGACCAGATATGCTATGGCTTAGGCCAGATATGCTGAGGCTTAGGCCAGATATGCTATGGCTTAGGCCAGATTTTCGAGGCTTGGGCCAGTTTTTCGAGGCTTAGGCCACATTTGCTGAGGCTTAGGTGCCCAAGGGCCATCCAGGCCCCAGCTTGGGACGTGAAAAATGAGAAACCATATGGCGAACAGTGTTACTCCAAATCAAAGTATTCCAGTTTCTGGTTTGAAGCTGCAATAGCTCAGTGGATAGAGCACCAAATTGCAAAACCGAAGGTCCTGGGTTCGATCCTCGCTGGCAGTGGAGTGCGTGAGCGCGGAGCGCACGAGCGCGGAGCGCGTGTTTTGTCCTACGCCGATTTGAAAAGGCTTACAAGAATCTGTGCAGGCATGCAGGCAGGTAAAGTATGCAGGCAAGTTGACTTTGGCGTCTTTTTTCTAGGGATTTCTCCTGAATTTTCTTCTTGGAATCGACTAAGCCTAAGCAAAAGCCTAGGCCTAAGCCTAAGCAAAAGCCTAAGCCTAAGCCTACGCAAAAGCCTAATCCTAAGCATAATCAAAGCCTAAGCCTAAGCAAAGACACGAGCCTAAGCCTAAGCGAAGCCTAAGCCTAAGCCAAAGCGAAGCCAAAGCGAAGCCTAAGCAAAAGCCTAAGCCTAAGCCTAACCCGAAGCCTAAGCCTAATCCTAAGTGACTGCATACTTTACCTGCCTGCATGCCTGCATAGATTCTTGTATGCCTTTGAAAAGGAAAATCATACTTCATTGTTCCATTGTGCAATTGTGATTAAACATACGCACCATAATATTTTAAATGCGTCGACACTCGATGCTCAACAGTAAATAATTAAAACAACACCACACCACACCACAATTCTTGCAACAGTTCATTTCATGTATCTTTTGTTTGTACTTCATTTTTGGCATAGGCTTAGGCTTAGGTGCGCCCGCGCTCTCTTGTATGCACACACGCACGCGCGCACGGGTGTGCACGCACGCACGCGCCGCACGCACACTCACCCACGCACGCACGCGCACACGCGCGCACGGGCTTGCACGCACGTGCACGCGTGCAGGCACGCGCGCACGCGGACGCGCGAAGGCACGCACACGCGCGTACACACGGCTGCACTCGCACAAACCTGAACCTAAGCCTTAGTCGAACCCTAAGCCTAAGATTTTGATCTAGTTATTGTAGAATTTCTTCTAGATGTGGTGGTGGTTGCGGTCTTTTGGTGTAATCTGTTGAGCACTTGAGCGTTTACGCATTTTATAATTTTCGTGCGTTTCCTTCGGCACAATGGCACAATGAACTGTGATTTCCGTTTGAAAATGGCGGCTTATGTCGAAAGGGTAGAGCCACTGCAAAAGATACTGTATCCGCGAAAGCTTGATTGCTTTCAGATTAAGAGGGCGTCCATGGCAAAATCGACCACGGATTTAAATAAAAAAATAGATTTCCTTTAAATTGTGCCCAAAAGGTACCCCCATAGGCACTGTGTGGCATGCCACAATTCGTTTCGCTCAAAGCCGTTTTACGTCTGAAATATAATTTTTTTAAGTTTGCGTCGAAAATTTGGAGCCTTGGAGGCGCCCCCATTCTTTGGCCCATTTCTCACGTTTGCTCACCGGAATCGGAGGTTCCCATATGTGCCTACATAGTAGACACCTGCCACTTGGTGGTAGCACGCGCATTCGCCATTACGTCCACCCAGCTGGCGGCAGGCGGAGTGCAAAATGGCGAAGGAACAAAAGGCCGAAAATTTGCCTGCGCACGATGGATTTTTGAGCTTTATGTCTCATTCGATAGCGTATGAATGGACCTATCTGGGGTCCAAAATTTATGCCTGGCATTCAATCTGCGCAAGAGTTATGGCCGAAAGACCTCATTTATAGCCATTTTTTCGTGGTTTTTCGCCATTAACTTCCTTAAAAGCAGTAGCAGGCTTTCCAATTTACGTCTGTGTTGTGCCTCCATGCGCCCCCTACATGTATCGATACTCGCTGAAAATTGACAATTCTCATGCATTTTTAAAGATTCAGTGCAATTGTGAATTGCAGTTTCACATGCCATCTCACAGGTGTTGCATAGGCAACCTGAGTAATTTAGGACCGTTGAAGAGCAGCAAATACACGCTCACAGACCCTGTTGTACACAGCAAAGCTTGTACGTGTATACACGAATACAGTGACAGACCATGGGGTTCAAGGTAAGGATGCAGTGTTGAGTGGGCATGGTTGTAACAATTGCTCCTTAATACATGGAGTTCACCACTCCACATACGTAAAGGCGGGTCCAAAGCATGTAACAACACTGTGGCAAGGCAAGGCCTGTGCAATTAACGAACATTTAAGAAATAGTTGTTTCAATTGGAATTTTTGTAGAAAAAAAAACGTTGTCGAATTCGTCCAAAAATGTTTGGTGTGTCAAACCATATATAAACCTACTCAGTGGCAGATGAGAGAATGCTTCCACATCACAAAAGGTCTCTGAAAAAAACTAAAAACAACAACTTTTGGGAAATACTGCATAATTTAAAAATTTAATTCAAACATTTTGGTTAAGGCACTGAACCGAATACCCTAGGCAACCTCCCTGAGGGTCGGGCATTCGATTCTCACTACTGCACAAGTTTTGCGATTTTTTTTCGCTGGGATAGTGCTCCAACATTCTCAAAAAGAGAGTGTCTTTTAACCAAGCTTGACTGCGGCACGTCCAAACTCAATACAGCGACTACATATAGCGGCTCTTCGTTCAGTGCAAAATACCATTAATTCTCCAATTAGCCATTTGGTACATATAGCTCGATATTTCGTTTGGGTTGTATGCAGGTGGAGGTCAGACAACCATACAAATTGAAGGGTATAACAAATTGACACACAAGGAGGTAGGGAGGGGATTGTTTAATTTATTCTAGGAGGGGCTAGTTCAACTGGAGCTGGGGGGGGGGCTAATAAAGTGAGAGGCCTTCAGAGTGGGGGGGGGCTAATTAGAGAGTCTGCGGTATGTACTTGTTGAGCTACAACGTTTGCAATGTTGCTTGATGCTGCTTGTTTGCATGTACATTGCAGAGTGCGCTTTTAGTGTACTTAGAATGTAGCATGGAATTTGTCGGCTGCGTGTCGCGTATTTGGATGCTGCCCTAACAACGTACAGCTAAAGGACAATAGTGCACTATGTGTAGATTGTCAGTTTCAGCGCTGACCGCTTTGGAAACGCTGACGCTGGACCCTTAGTTTTGTTCTGGCGTATAATTGTGGCGAGACTCTAAAGTTACAAAAATGTTTAAAAATGCATGAGAATTGTCAACTTTCAACGAAGCTCGATACATGTAGGGGGGCCATGGAGGCACAACACAGATGTAAATTGGAAAGCCTGCTACTGATTTTAAGGAAGTTACCGTAAATCCTCCAATACAGCCCCCCCTCCAATAGTGCCCCCCCCTCCAATAGTGCCCCCGGGTACGGCAAGGTTGAAATAATAGAGCCCCCCCTCCAATAGTGCCCCCGGGGGTAAGGGGTATGTTGTGCCATGTGCCTTTTATGGCCAAAAATATAGTGGTAGGTACATTTATATCGTGTATACACACTACTACTAACCAATACTAGTACGTTTCAGCAACTATTAGCGGTAAATCAACCATTAAATGTGGCAAAAGTGATCAAAATCATCGAAAAATCGGCAATTTTGACAGCGAAACTAGCATTACCATTCAAAATTTTTAGGTTGAAATAATAGAAGCCCCCCCTCCAATAGTGCCCCCCCTCCAATAGTGCCCCCGGGTAAGGAGAGGTTGAAAAAATAGTGCCCCGGGGGCACTATTGGAGGATTTACGGTAATGGCGAAAAACCACGAAAAAATGGCTATAAATGAGGTTTTTCGGCCATAACTCTTGCGCAGATTGAATGCCAGGCATAAATTTTGGACCCCAGATAGGTCCATTCATACGCTATCGAATGAGACATAAAGCTCAAAAATCCATCGTGGCATCAATCCAGGCAAATTTTCGGCCTTGTGTTCCTTCGCCATTTTGCACTCCGCCTGCCGCCAGCTGGGTGGACGTAATGGCGAATGCGCGTGCTACCACCAAGTGGCAGGTGTCTACTATGTAGGCACATATGGGAACCTCCGATTCCGGTGAGCAAACGTGAGAAATGGGCCAAAGAATGGGGGCGCCTCCAAGGCTCCAAATTTTCGACGCAAACTTAAAAAAATTATATTTCAGACTTAAAACGGCTTTGAGCGAAACGAATTGTGGCATGCCACACAGTGCCTATGGGGGTACCTCTTGGGCACAATTTAAAGGAAATCTATTTTTTTATTTAAATCCGTGGTCGATTTTGCCATGGACGCCCTCTTAAGGTTTCGATGTTCATCAGCAACTCATGTCAGAGCCATTGCGGACAGAAGGTTGGTCTCCTCTGGGAGCGGGCCGCCCTAGGCGACCCCCAACGCTGCCTGTCCGCGGAACCAACCAGACAGCAGCACCAGCAGCACACACTGACAGCCAATTCCTACTGGGGTCTTGCCAACAACAACAACAACAACAACGACAACAACAACAACAACAACAACAACAACAACAACAACAACAACAACAACAACAACAACAACAACAACAACAACAACAACAACAACAACAACAACAACAACAACAACAACAGCAACAACAGCAACAACAGCAACACGTTATGAACCCACTGACTCTACACAATACATACAAGTGCCATCTTCCAGCAGTCAACGCATGTGGCAAAGCAAAACGCAGCGCACCAACACGACAATTACATAAAGAACATGCAACAACATATTGGACAGACGACGTCAGGCGTGACCGCAAAGCAACCAGTGGCGTAATCAGGATTTCATTCACCGATGGCTCCATTCAATCAGTGACTACAATGCGTGTCGAATGCCCCATAACAAAGCGTCGCGTAAAATAGCGCCTCTGCTACGAGCATACCTGTAACCGGGTCTAGAAGAGTGGGGGGAGTATATGGCCGAATTCTGGGGGAGGGGTAGGTATGTGGAGCAAAAAGTGGGGGGGGGCAGCCGGCCATTTTTTTGAGTTATACTGGTACTTTTTGGTCAAAAATGGGTATAAATAGGGTCTAAACAGTGTTATTTAGCTGTTTTACGGTCGTATAGCACTGAAAAGCACTGAAATACACCAACATTTACTCACTTGTATCGTTTTAGACTGAGTGAAAATCCCCTGGGAAAATTCTGGGGGGGGGGGGTTGGGTAGCGATGTCACCAAAAACAAAAAGTTAAAAAATAAATAAAGTCAAAATACTTTTTTAAGTACAGTTAAAAAACAAAAAGTGTTATAGATGTGTCTGAGGGTAGTTTTTTTTAAATAAAAAATGGTTAAATAAGTCCTTCGACTTTTTTAATTAAAAAATGATAAGTTAAATAAGTATTTCAAATACTTTTTGAACACTTTTTTAATAACACACTTAAAAAGTATTTTTTACTACAAACTTTGCACGATTTGCTGTCTGAGTTGCCCCTGAAAGAAGTCCTCGCATAAGTAGTTTGACGAAGTAGTTCAAAGAAGTTGGACAATGCATTCCGATTGTCGTTCAATGATGGCATGGCTCTATTTTGTGCTGCAATTTCAGTGATTTGCCGCTTGCGTGAGATGTTCAAACTGATTGACAGCAACGTCTCTCACTATAGCAAGCCACCTACTAAATTCCAATTATCTAATACTTAGAGAAGCACATACTTGTCATGTGAACCTCCTACACAAACACCAACTGGAATACATTGGTCACTGAAAAGCGTGGACGCAGACTCGTTCACGGTTGACCAGCTGCTGACGGAGGATGGCGACACGGTCGAGGATGACCAGTCTGTGCCTCTCAGATGAGCTATGCCATCGCCTAGTGGTTTATTTGGGGACAATTGCTATGCAATTATAAAAATACATTTTTAATTAAAAAATACTTTTTCAATTAAAAATATATTTTAAATTAAAAAATACATTTTTAATTAAAAAATAACAAAGGACTTTTTTAAATTATCAAAAACTGTTAAGTAAGTCAGTAGACTTTTTTAATAAATTAAAAAGTGTTAAATAAGTAGTTTGACCTTTTTAATTAAATTTAAAAAAAAGAAGTCTTCAGACTTTTTGGTGACATCGCTAGGGGGGGGGGGTGGAAAAATTTTGCGGGGGCCCCCAAACCCCCCCCCCCCAGTTACAGCTAGGCTCCAGAACACTAGAACTTTTTGTTAAAAACAAAAGTGTTTTATTTTATTTTTTTATTTTGCCCAAGCCTTGGTGCAACACTACGTTACAATTGACTGACTTGACAATGTCTGTGCAATGTACGTCGAAGTTTATGTGTGGCCCCTTTTGCCTCCGAAATGCCAAACTTAGGCAGCAGAACACAAACTGCACCAAAAATCTGTACGTACACAATTGTTTCCACCAAGATATATACTTCTGCAAGCAGCCGTGCAGTGCAGTATCAGGTGTTTTTTTTTAGCACATGCAAACTGCTCCACAAAAGGATCTCAGGCATATATCTCATGCAATGCATGACTGTGCTTGCATACCTGTAACTGGGGGGTTGGGGGGGGAGGTTACCACCCCCAGGTCAAAAGTTACCCCACCCAACCCCCCCCCCCAAACCCCCCCAGAATTTTTCAAAAGTTTTTCAACTTGTCTACAACTGTAAAAAGTAGTGTATTTTTCGCCTTTTTTAGTGTTTTTTGACCCTAAAACAGCTAAATAACGCTATTTATAGCCACTTTTAACCTATTTTTGACCAAAAAGTGCCTATTTAGACACTATTTCGGTACACTTTTTTACCCTCTGACACCCCCTCCCTCTTCAAATCTGCTTACCCCCCCCCCCCCCACCCCCCCCCCCAGAATGGTCGCCGACCCCCCCCCCCCCACTTCAAAAACCCGGTTACATGTATGTGTACATGCATAGATCTCATGCAAAATGCATGACTGTGCCATTTCACTAGTGCTTAGTCACGGTTGCTGTGTCTCGTACGCAACGTCTCCATCTAACGCCACGTTTGAGATACGGGTACGCACAGCGCAGTGAAGAATCTCGCCCTGAAAAAGGGTCCCAGTGCCGCCTCCGGCGGCGGCGACTCGCGCTCCAGCGTCGCCAGCAGCTCGGCTCGCGGCCCCGGCGCGCGAGGCAAGCGCAGCGGCCGCAAGTTTCGCGGTCGGGGCGGCAGCTCCGCAACCGTAGGCGCGGAAGCCGCCCCGTCCGTCCCAGTCTCGGACGCCGGCTCTGTCGGCGTCTCCAGCGCAGCGCCCCCTGGCGGCGGTGTCCAAAAGCGGGCTCGGTCCATCGGCCGGCACGCCGTCCAGCCAAGGGGAGAAGAAGCGGCCGAAATCCCTCAACTTCGCTGAGGCGGCCAAGCGAGCGCTCCAGGTCAGCGTCATCTATCGCGGTGACTCGCTAGGCAACCTGGACGAAGCGGCGGCGGAGTTTATCCGCTCGGAGACGATCAAGGCGATCGACGCGGCTGAGGGCATTGTGCCCCAGTTCGAGGAGTCGGGCCTCAAGAGCGGCGTCTTCCTGGTGACGTGCGCGGACCAGAAGCCGCTCGACTGGCTCAAGACGTTCGTCGCGGGGCTTCGGCTCGGCGACAAGCAGCTCAGCGTCCTGCCAGCGGAGGACCTGCTGAGGCGGACCAAGATGGTGGTGTTCGTTCCCGGAAAGCCTTCCGAGACGGACACCATTCTCTCTCGTCTGTCGAAGCAGAATCCATCGCTGGTGGTGGCGCAGTGGCGCGTCTACCACAGAGACGCCTCTGACAAGGGCGTCCGCCTGATTCTGGGGGTGGACGACGAGTCGGTAGTGGCTCTTCAGGCCATGCAGTTCCATCCGTACTTCGAGCTCAGCAGGGTTCTGTTCAACTTTGCTGGGCAGAAGTCGGAGGAGAAGTAACGGTGACACGAAGGCAGCGTGGACGCCCTTTCAATGACGTCGTCACGCCTCCTCGTCACTCAGATTAACTTGCAGCATTGTAAGGCGGCGACAGGAGTGCTTGTCCGTCGCTTTGCAGAAACGCATACATTTCCTATGCTAGCTCTCATCCAAGAGCCCTGGGTCTACGAGAAGAGGATCTGCGGTCTCTCTGGACAACAGGGAAGTTTGTTTTGGGCCACTGGTGTCCAAGTTCCCAGAGCCTGTATCTTCGTCAGGCATGGTCTCTCAGTTTCAGCGCTGCCTCAGCTCTGCACTCGCGACGTCGCAGCGGTGCTGGTCAACTTCCAGTGGCGGGGCAGGTCGCGCAAAGTCGTCTTCGCCTCAGTCTACCTTCCCAGCGACTCGCCGACGCTACCGCCATCGGCAGAGTTCGGGGCGCTCGTCGCCTTCAGCCGCGCGAAGCAGCTGCCTCTCGTAGTGGGCTGCGACGCCAACTCACATCACACGGTGTGGGGCAGTTCAGACACGAATGCCCGGGGCGACGCTCTCCTCAACTACCTGGTCAGCGTCGACTTAGAAGTGCTCAATGTCGGTGGTAAGCTGACATTCGTGACCAGCGCTCGTCGTGAAGTCTTGGACATCACTCTGTGTTCTAGAGACTTTGCGTGTGAAGTGAAGAATTGGCGCGTCTCTGATGAGACGTCCTTTTCGGATCACATGCAAATCTGTTTCAGCCTAGCGTTAGATCCGCCGCCGCCGGTCTTCTACCGAGATAGGCGGGCAACAGACTGGCAGCGATTCGCGGAGTCGCTGACGAGACGGTGGGGCCGCCCAACAGCTGCTCAGCAGCTTGACTCGGCCGAGTCCATCGAAGGGGAGTTGTCGACGCTGTATCGCCATGTCGGCGCTGCGTTTAGAGAAGCATGTCCAGAGAAGCGGCTGCGCCTTGGGCGTCGGGTCCCCTGGTGGACTCGTCAGCTTGGCGAACTGCGCCGAGAAGCTAGGCGCCTCTGGAGGCGCTACTACGCGTCCAAATCCGCTTTGGACTGGGAGGCATACCGCGCGGTGCAGCGCCAATTCAAGCGCCAACTACGCCAAGCAAAGACCTCTTCATGGAGGGAGTTCTGCTCATCCATTGAGGGAAGTTCTGCAGTTTCGAAGCTGTATAGGGTGTTGTCTACGGACAAGCGTGTGCGTCTGGGTATTCTGCCCTTGCCTCCGAGGGCTCGGGAGTGATCCCTAGGAATCTGGGCTGCCCAGGAAACGCTATTTAGCCGTGGCAGACGCCTGGCCAGCAGCCCTGGCAATAGTCTCGGAGGGACCACTCTATTCCTGACTCAATCCAAACCTCTCTTTCGAATTCCGTCACTGTACCGCAGGTTGTACCACAAGAAAGCCGTGGTTCTACAGGGAGGTTCTGCAACGTCAGGTGTAGCAGTGGAGAAGACGGGTTGCAATACAGTATTCTACCGAACGAAGGCATTCATAGTGTCACACGCGCATGCGGAAAAAACTGCATAACCTGTGCGTTTATTAACACACGCGACTATATTACGGTGGGTTCTACCAACCAAAAGTTGACGACTAATGCACTGAATGATACGGTATGGGACTGTAAAACTAAGAACGTAGTGTACCTTATTACATGTAGGAAATGCGATTATCAGTATATTGGAGAAACGAGGCGATCCTTAGCGTGTAGATTTCGAGAACACAGACTGGCGATACTCAAAGATTCAAATTGTCAAAAGCTCTACACACATTTTAGAAAAGACGGACATACGGTGTCTGACATCAGCATCGAAATTTTGCAGAGCTTTAGCCATGCGGACGCGCATACGGATAAAACTAGACTTGAGGCTGAGCATTTCTGGATTAAACAAATGAATAGCCTATACCCCTGTGGCTTAAATACAAACTGTAAAGGTATTGGCAACGTACACAACGCGTTTGACATGCAAAACATTCCGAGTAATAAAAATCCGTACTTTAGCGCATTGAGAATGACACGGAAACGCAAAATTAACTTCACCAAAAAACACAAAGATCGTAAGCATAAGCACAAACCGACGGATACGGAAATAGAAAGCTACATAAGAGAATTTGAACAAATCCAAATTGGAGACCAAACACAAATGCTACAGAAGACCAGGAAAAAGTACATACAGTACCTGTATTTTCGATGTATGGCTAAAGGCCTTCAACAGCATACCTACGACAAAATTCTAGCCTATCTGCAGAGTACCTCACGAAGACACAACGCTGATGAAACACAGAAGCGACGGACAGTAAGGGTTACAGTACTACATACGAATCAAGTAGTGTCACGAATTGGAATTGCCAAATTATTGAAGGCAACAAGGATCGGTAAACTCATCAGCAAACCAACGGAAGCTGTTGACTGGACCGTTCAGGTGGTGTACAAAACAACGTCACCAGCATGGCTACAAGTCTGCAACTACACTAAAATACTGCGACAGCTTACAGCTGCACAGCTTAGAGAACATCTTTTGAGCATGGAACGCTGTAGATGCAACGAAATTTATAGAGACCGACAATTAGGACATGTGGTTACCGGTGACCTGAATATTGTAGAAAATACCGAACTTAGACAATTTATGAATCTCGGCACAAAATACAAAACTAACATGACAACTGACAAACATAAAATTGCTAATTCGATACTGACAGATCTGAATCGGTTCCTTAGCAGCCTAAGAGCTAAAAATGTACTCACAGAAAGTGACTGCACCAAATTAATAGGCAAATATCGAAAAATAATAGAAACTAGAATTGATCAAGAGATTTACAGTACTCCACAGAACCTAAGACTTTCAAATAAGGGGATTCAGTACCTGGAAACGTTTCATAAACGGTACATAATTACAGTTACCGACAAAGTGCCAGGCAACTACTCCATCCTATGCAAAAATTATTATTTGAAAAAGCTCTGTGATGAATGTGGCATATATATTGAGAATGGCAGAATTACTATACATGGAAATGCAGTCTTCACACCGACAAATGACACGGTGGATCAGATACTGGAAAAACACAAACGTCTCATGAGCACATACGGTGTAACACCTGAAAATAGAAACGTTCTGCCTATACTCTTTGCCAACCCGAAATTACACAAAAGACCACCAGCATTCAGAGCTATCGTGGCAGCCAGACAATCCAGTTTAAAACCACTTGAGAAACTGTGCAAACACTACCTACCGTAAATCCTCCAATACACCCCCCCCCCTCCAATAGTGCCCCCCCCTCCAATAGTGCCCCCGGGTACGGCAAGGTTGAAATAATAGAGCCCCCCCCCTCCAAGAGTGCCCCCGGGGGGACGGGGTATGTTGTGCCATGGGCCTGTTATGGGCAAAAATATAGTGGTAGGTACATTTATAACGTGTATACACACTACTACTAACCAATAATAGTACGTTTCAGCAACTATTAACGGTAAATCAACCATTAAATGTGGCAAAAGTGATCAAAATCGCCGAAAAATCGGCAATTTTGACAGCGAAACTAGCATTACCATTCAAAATGTTTAGGTTGAAATAATAGAAGCCCCCCCTCCAATAGTGCCCCCCCCCCTCCAATAGTGCCCCCGGGTAAGGAGAGGTTGAAAAAATAGTGCCCCGGGGGCACTATTGGAGGATTTACGGTAAGTCACTACGCTTTGCACTTTAAGCGGTACTGTGCGATGATAGCCAACAGAAATGGACAAACTCGATACGTCACAGTAAAAAGCTCATTTGAGGTTGTCGAGCAGCTGCGCACAATGACCAACGTGAAGCGTATATACAGTGGTGATTTTTCAGCATTGTACCCCTCACTGAAACACGACACAATTATGAGTGGCATTAATGGTATAATTGACCTATGCCATAAAAATGCCAAAAGCGACTACCTGTACAAAAAGGGCGAACAAATACAATATGCTAGACAAGGTGCCGGCGCAAATACCCTACATAAAAACGAAATAAAACAGCTATGCAAGGAAATACTACAAAATTCGTACATGGTATTTGCTAACACCACGTTCAGAACAATAAAGGGATGCCCACAAGGTGGCGCTACCAGCTGTGACATGGCTGATCTCTGTTTGAGCTGGTTCGAATTTACATGGCTGAGTCGTAACAGACTACGCACAAACCAAGCGATTTTTCGGTACGTGGATGACCTACTAGTCATAAACATTGAAGACTTTCAGACGTTAGCTAAAGATATCTATCCTAATGAACTGCAATTAAACGACACAACGGTTTCAAACCAGCTGACACACTACCTTGATGTCACAGTGCACCTTAACAACTGCAGACTAAGCACTACAGTATACAATAAAACCGATGACTACACCTTCAAAATCACGCGATTTTTTAAAAGCTCGAGTAACGTACCCATGAACATGCTGTACGGTATACTTAAAGGTCAGATTATACGCATAATCCGACTAACTAGAGATGAGTCAGACTTTATTAGACGAGTACAATGCATCATCGATGAGTACAAACACAACGGTTTTGAAGAAAATAGGATCCTGAAAACCACCATATCAGTGTTGCACAATTATGAATACAAAATTAAATGCATGATACCAAACTTCAATAAGAAACGCATTATCAATTCTATGATTCGCAATTAGATATCATATACGTTAAATCAGCACATACAGTACTTATGGCATATACGGTACATACAGTACATACGGTACAAAGAATGCTCAAATTGCAACTGCAAGTTTAAGGCAACTCGCGGGCAATTTCTAAAATATGCAACAGATGCAACAGATGCAACAGGTGCAACAGATCACTGTTCCCGCTTCCAGTTAGCGAGGGGGGTGGGGCGGGTGGTGACGACGGCAATATTGCCACTGTTGGCAGAGAAGAAACCGTCGCGTATGCAGCTGCCTCCTCGCGGTTCGACGTCGACGGCCCTCCTTCCCCTTTGGCGGAGTCGACGCCCGTCAAAAGCCCGTGAAAGAAGCGACAAGACCAACGTCCTTCCCCAGAGAAACGGACCATGAACCGAGCCGGTGAAGGCGACGTTTCGACGGCAGCAGAAGGGGTGTCCTTATTTCAATGATTTATGACCAGAAAAAAACACGTACCCAAGCAAATCGGCCCTGGTCGAGGGACAGGAAAACCTTTTGGGTTGGGGACGTGGGGGGTTTGCATAGGTGTGTAGCATATAAAAGGTAAGTGAGCAAAATCTAAATCTAAAGTTCCCGAAAGGTTGCGAGAATTCCTTGAACTAAAAGTCTGAAAATAATAAAAATTAAGTAGCCATAAAAATGGAGGAGGACTCCTGCAGTATAGGCCAGCCACACTTGAGAGATTGGCTAGTTCTCTGTTGAATGAGTATGCTCTCGTTTCTGAAGCAAGCCTAAGCCTAAGCAAGGACTAAACCTAAGCAGTACGAGGCGAGGCAGGTGACTTGACAAACCACCTTTTTTGGAGCGAACCCGCCCCCACTCCAACCCTTCCCCCACTCCCACCCCTCCCCCACCCCCACTCCCACCGCTCCCCAGCCCCACTCCTCCCCCCCCCACCCCCACCCCACCCCCCTCGCTAACTGGAAGCGGGAACAGTGATCTGTTGCACCTGTTGCATCTGTTGCATCTGTTGCATATTTTAGAAATTGCCCAACTCGCGACCTACTGAATTTTGTCTCTAATTCCCGAAATCGATTCAGTATATCGAAATCATTCCAGAATATACCAGGTCGACTGAAAAAATTTTAGAAAATAAACAATGGCAGAAAACTCGACCACCGAAGCGGAATTTCAAGCGCGGATCGACGAAAAGGTGGTTTCCTCCTTCTCTTATTTTATGTGATCTGAAGATCCCTAGTCTACGGCTTGATTTCACAATGTAAAGGGGACGCATCGTTTCTGACGAGCCTCGTGCGTCTCGGGTGTCAAGCGGTGGAGGCGAAACACCCACAATTGCAGAAAGTACTACACAAAATTATAAATTTAATTTTTCTCTGTAAAAATTATTTGTACATTTTCTTTAATTCACAAAAATACAAAATAATTTCTATCAATTGATTCAATGCTGCGCCTGCCGACAGGCGAGTGCACGGCTGGTAGGGGGGAGGCTCTCTCTCACCTGCTGTCCGTCCACTTTCCTGGCAGCAGCGCAGCAACGGCGCCGGCCAGTCCGGAACCGCTGCCGCAGGCGCGGCCGGACTGGCGCCTGGCCCACCAGATCGTCTCAGAAATGAGGGTGAAATGGGCGATCTCGTCCTTCTCGCCCTTCAAAGCCCAGGGGGAGGATGAGGTGTTCCCTGCCCTCTTGCAGAAGGGGTTGCCCACCCTGCTAGTCAGTCTGTGCAACGTGTTTCGCGCCTCGATCGCTCTTGGCTACATCCCCAGGGCGTGGCGTCGAGTCAGGGTGGTCTTCATCCC
This sequence comes from Paralinhomoeus sp. GSCO2_6, assembly GCA_030248085.1. NCBI lineage: Eukaryota > Metazoa > Nematoda > Chromadorea > Monhysterida > Linhomoeidae > Paralinhomoeus > Paralinhomoeus sp. GSCO2_6. The sequence goes on along the minus strand of JASAMY010001853.1, from coordinate 12,636 downwards.
AAAGCCCGCCAAAGAAGATTACGCGAATGCGAAGCCGTTCAGGCCAAGCAGCCTCTCGTCGTTCCTTCTGAAGGCGCTCGAGAGGCTCGTCGACAGGTTCCTACGGGACACTGTCCTGGCTCGAAGTCCGCTGCACGCGTGTCAGCATGCGTACCAAGCGGGTAAGTCTACTGAGACGGCTCTTCACTCGCTCGTCAGCCGTCTCAGCCAGTCGTTGGAGGCCGGGCAGTTTGCCTTCTTTGATATTGAGGGGGCATTTGACAATGCCCCCTTCCAAGCGATCTCGCAGGCGTTGCAGGGCCGCGCGGCGCCGCCGGCCCTCGTCACCTGGGTGGAGAGCATGCTCAAGCAGCGCCAGGTCACGGCCACCATGGAGGACTGCTCGAAGGTAGTCAGCGTCCAGCGCGGCTGTCCCCAGGGGGGCGTCCTCTCGCCCCTTCTGTGGTCACTCGTGGTGGATAGTCTTTTGGTGTCACTCGAACGCCAAGGCATTTTCGCTCAGATGTACTCTGACGACGGCGCCATTGTCGTCAGTGGCATGTGTCTCAGCACAATTTGTGCTTTGATACAGCAAGCGTTGCGTTCCACAGACCGCTGGTGCGTGGAGCGAGATTTGGCCATTCAACCGGCCAAGACCGAATTGGTTCTCTTCACGCGGCGACGGAAGGTCCAAGGCCTCCGCCTGCCAAAGCTGGGGAACACTCAGCTTCAGCTGTCAAGTCAGGTCAAGTATTTGGGCGTCACGCTCGACGCCAAGCTTACATGGGCGGCGCACGTCTCAAGCAAAGCCGCCAAAGGAGTTCGCGCCTTCTGGCAGGTTAAGAGAGCGGTCGGCCCAAATGGGGTCTGACTGCCACTGTTGTGCATTGGCTGTACACAGTAGTCGTTCGCCCTATGCTTACCTATGCCGCACTGGTTTGGTGGCCCAGGGTAGAGATTGAAACTGCTCGCATTCAGCTAAGCAAGGTCCAGAGACTGGCGTGCCTCTGCATGACAGGGGCCATGGTGTCGACGCCGACGGCCGCGCTGGAGGTCCTGTTGGGCTTGCCACCGCTGGACGTCGTCGTCAAGGCTTCAGCCATGTCTGCTTGCTACCGACTCAAGCGGACTGGCCAGTGGCGCGGTGCGCGCGGTCCACACTCGCTCATTGGGGGGCAATTGCTCGCTGCCGCGCCCGCAGCTGCACTCAGGGCCGATTCTAACCGTCCTGAGTTTAGCTTTGAGATGGACTTTTCCATTAAGGTTCACTCGCGGCAAGAGTGGGCGGCTGGGCGGCCTCCAGAGTCGACGACGGCCGCTGTGGCTTGCTACACTGACGGCTCAAGCATTCGTCGCGCTGGCGTCGGCGCCGGCGTTTACATTCCGTCTCAAAACGTGGAGCAATCGATACCGCTCGGTAGAAGTGCAACCGTCTTTCAGGCGGAAGTTTTGGCCATCAGCTACGCTGCCCAGCATCTGGCGGGGCTGGAGGTTGGCGAGGAGGACGTCGCGATTTTCTCTGATAGTCGCGCCGCCCTCCTGGCCATTAGTTCCTGCAAGACGAGCTCTCGTCTTGTACGGGAGTGCAGAAATGCGCTCAACGCTATTCGTGCTCGGAGCATTCAACTGTTCTGGGTTCCAGGACACTCAGGGGTTGCAGGAAACAAACGCGCCGACGCTCTGGCTCGTGCCGGATCGCTGACGCCGTTTGTAGGTCCGGAGCCGGCGCTCGCCGTCAGTCCGGCCTTAGTCCGACAGCAACTCGACGCCTGGAGACGCAGAGAGCACCGCCTCCGCTGGGATGCTCTCCAGTCTTGCCGACAGGCCAAGGAACTGATCGCGGGCCCGTCAAAGGACCTGTCCAGGAGAGTTCTCAAGCTGCCGCGTGCAGTGGCACGTGTAGTGTGCGGTGTGCTTTCAGGCCACTATCTCAATGCGCACTTTCGGCGCATCGGCCTCGCCGACAGCCAAGTGTGTCTCAAGTGCGGGGTGGAGGACGAAACGTGTCTTCACTTCCTAGGGCAGTGCGACGCCCTCGCGGTGTTGCGCCTCAGACTGTGGGGAATGGCGTATGCCACTCCCCAGTAGATTCGAGAGCTCTCTCTAAAAGATGTCCTGGGGCTGTGCCATGCCTCTGGACGCTTCGAGGAGCTCTAAGAGTGAACGTTGCTTTGGGGTATTCTATATGGGCCTTTCAAAGGCTTCCTAGAGTCGCCCCCAAACCAACAACAACATATGCAATTATAAAAATACATTTTTAATTAAAAAATACTTTTTCAATTAAAAAATATTTTTTAAATTAAAAAATACATTTTTAATTAAAAAATAACTGCTCCTAAAGAAAAGAAATAAAAAATAAATAATAAATAAAGAAAAATAAAAAATAAATAAAATATGCTCCAGAACACTAGAACTTTTTGTTAAAAACAAAAGTGTTTTATTTTATTTTTTTATTTTGCCCAAGCCTTGGTGCAACACTACGTTACAATTGACTGACTTGACAATGTCTGTGCAATGTACGTCGAAGTTTATGTGTGGCCCCTTTTGCCTCCGAAATGCCAAACTTAGGCAGCAGAACACAAACTGCACCAAAAATCTGTACACAATCGTTTCCACCAAGATATATACTTCTGCAAGCAGCCGTGCAGTGCAGTATCAGGTGTTTCTTTTTAGCACATGCAAACTGCTCCACAAAAGGATCTCATGCATAGATCTCATGCAATGCATGACTGTGCATGCATACATGTAACTGGGGGGTTGGGGGGGGGAGGATACCACCCCCAGGTTAAAAGTTACCCCTCCCCCAACCCCCCCCCCCCAACCCCCCCCCCCCAGAATTTTTCAAAAGATTTCCAACTTGTCTACAACTGTAAAAAGTAGTGTCTTTTTCGCCTTTTTTTTAGTGTTTTTTACCCTAAAACAGCTAAATAACGCTATTTATAGCCTATTTTAACCTATTTTTGACCAAAAGAGCCTATTTAGACACTATTTCGGTACACTTTTTTACTCTCTGACACCCCCCTCCCTCTTCAAATCTGCTTACCCCCCCCCCCCCACACCCCCCCCCCAGAATGGTCGCCGACCCCCCCCCCCCCCCCACTTCAAAAACCCGGTTACATGTATGTGTGCATGCATAGATCTCATGCAAAATGCATGACTGTGCCATTTCACTAGTGCTTAGTCACGGTTGCTGTGTCTCGTACGCAACGTCTCCATCTAACGCCACGTTTGAGATACGGGTACGCACAGCGCAGTGAAGACGCAAAGTCGCGTTACGCTTGGCGAGTACAAACGTGTTTGCTTGCACCAGCTTGGCTGTGCGAGCTTGCGGGTGAGTGACGCGGCGCAGACAATGTGGAAGGCTTTGAAAATGCTGTTCGTCAAAGAAACCGAACTGAATTTGGACGAGTCGGACCACGAGTTTGCCTGCTGCCTTTGTTGCCTGCGCGCGACCGTGCGTGCGTGCGTGCGTGCGTGCGTGCGTGCGTGCGTGCGTGCGTGCGTGCGTTCAATTCCCCGTTCTGGTTCAGACAGCAGTATATATGATGAGCTCATGGGCAATACTCAGCGAAATTTTTTTCGCTGGGATTCAAATCAGCGGCTCAAACTCTCTCGCAGAGGCCAACCAACACGTAATCGCTGCAGCAATTTCACTTCTCTTTTACATTCTTACCTTCTACGGCGTCTACAAGGAAAGAGCGACATTTCTGTACCCAGCAATCATCTTGCAGGTTTCGAGTTTTTTTTTGTTTAATTTCTGCTTCTACAGTCTTATTATTGTGCGATATAGTGCACACGCATTTTCTGAATTCCACATGTTGGGTAATGAAATCTTCTGTATTGTGTGTCCTAAGGGCGTTGAGAAGGATGAGGTGCAGTCTGCACTCTTGGTAGGTTACCTCGTACGGTTTTTGGACATTTTTTAGGTAATAAACATTCTTGGAACAATTTTGCTAAGCGTCGCATTCGGTATATCGTTTTTCGTCGACGACATTGGGCGGTATGTGGATGCGTTTACGTCATATGATGTTTCATCGCATTTGTCGCCGCAAGGGGTAGACGATGAGACTTGTGAGTTATCTTGTCACACGTCTGATCACAGCTACTGTAACAGCACATACGCACGCACGCACGCACGCACGCACGCACGCACGCACGCTTTAGACCCAGGCGTTGGGCTCGTCATAAGAATCGTCCTCTATGCTGTGTATGTGCTCACATTTGCGGTTACCATTGCTATTCATGTGTGGCTGATTTTGTTGCTGCGATCAGCCGCTGCGCTAATCACGCACAGGAAAAGCAAAAGAAAAGAAGGAGAGTGATGTTCAGAATTCTTGGCCAATTTACGTGCTGTGGAGTAGAGTCGAATTTCCAGTGTGTTCAAAAAAAGGCTTATCGCTTAAGCTAGGTATACATGGGTTTCATACAGCAGACACCGACAAAGCTACCGTCCATTAAAAAAAAAGTGTTCAGCGTTTGCGTCTAGGAACTAGGGATGAGCATGGGCCTGAAGATCTCGGCCCAGCCCGGCCCACCAGATAGTCCGGCCCAGCCCGGCCCGGCCCACGCATAAAAAACCAGGCCCAGGCCCAGCCCGGCCCATCCAACTGCTCAAAATGCAGGCCCGGCCCGGCCCGGCCCATCCCAAGAAATAAGTACAGTCGTACACTAAAATAAGCTGTACATGTACGTACGCCAGTTCGCGTTTTTTCACTACACATACACAGAGAATGGCGCTTCTGGCTTTACAGCTTACAACCATTTTTTGGTCTCATGATTGACCGTCTTTGTCAATTGCAGTTGACCGCTCACAAAGGGTTTGTTGAGAAACAAAACGCTGCCCATGCCTGGTGTACTATCGCCGCCAAGCCAGTGATTAAGAGGCGGCGCCTGGAGGGCGCCGAGCTGGCAGTCGTCACGAGCACCTTGCTCGCGATGGACGTTAGGCTGGGCTATCGCCAGATGCCCATGCCTTTTAGTAGTACGTCGTCGTCGTCGCTTCATCACGTCCGTTGTCTGCTCGGTTGTGCCTCACGGTCTAAAGGCCGTGACGACGACGAAAACGGCAACGGCGACGACGATGGCAACGTCGCGACCATCGCGCTCGATTCGCAGTGAGACGACGCCGTCACGACAAACTTTTAGGCGCGCTCGCGTCCTTAACCCTTTCTCTTCGCTCAAAACCTTTCTGTTGAATAGTCGCCGTTACTTATAATGCATAACATATACAATGTAGATTCCTATTACAGCCAGAACGTCCGGCCCGGCCCGGCCCGGCCCACACCCCCAAAACGCAGGCCCGGCCCGGCCCGGCCCACAGGATGGGCCTGGCATTCCGGCCCAGCCCGGCCCATGGGCCGGGCTGGGCCGGGCCGGGCCGGGCCGGCCCAGCCCATGCTCATCCCTACTAGGAACCCACGATTTTCGGGGCACATTTCTACTGGGTATAGTTTTTACATCGTTGCCAACTTGACTACATAGTCCTAGGTAGGTCTGTATGCAGTTGACACCTACTAACTACATACCGTAAATCCTCCAATAGTGCCCCCGGGGCACTATTTTTTCAACCTCTCCTTACCCGGGGGCACTCTTGGAGGGGCACTATTGGAGGGGGGGGCTTCTATTATTTTAACCTAAAAATTTTGAATGGTAATGCTAGTTTCGCTGTCAAAATTGCCGATTTTTCGATGATTTTGATCACTTTTGCCACATTTAATGGTTGATTTACCGCTAATAGTTGCTGAAACGTAGGGGGGGCTCTATTATTTCAACCTTGCCGTACCCGGGGGCACTATTGGAGGGGGGGGGCAATATTGGAGGGGGGCTGTATTGGAGGATTTACGGTATTTTTGATTGTGCTGCTGCCTGGTGTACATGGTGTGGTGCGCTAGGGGGAGGTCGCGTTTTGTACCCATAAAAATGCCAAGTGATTTACCAACAAATTTCACAGGGATTGCGGTGCAGCTCAGCAAAGACGCCTTTTATGAGTTGGTCAACAACGACAACACAATTGAATGGCGCAGGGTGGCCAGTCACTCAGCGCTGGTTTCGCCTTCAGAATGGGTTCTCCAACTAAAGTGCAGGCGGAACGCTCAGAGGCGGGGTCTCGAGTTAGTCTACAGCTGGGGCGCAAGTTTGCTCCCGAAGTAACTCATCTGGGCGTAACTCAATGGGCGTCATTTGGGCACAGCCCCGGTACGTTGCTGGCAACGGACGAGCCGCAGTTTCTGACTTTCCCTCACTATCCGCAGCCCTACTGCAACAACCTCGACTGTAGATACACGATAGAAGCGGATGAAAGCAGCCAAGTAGAAATCGCGGAATACATAGCAACACAATGGTATACCGAAGAGACAAAGAAAACGACCAGGCTTTTGCTTAGGCTTAGGCTTAGGCTTTGCTTAGGCTTAGGCATGCTGAGGCTTAGGCTTACGCTTGGGCTGGTCAATAAAATTTCTATTCCACGGTTTCTCTCTTGGAGGGCGACAAGAAAAGAACCGTAAGTTTCACGGTACCCAAATAATTACGCAGAGTTACGCCTTCCTTCCGGGCTCGCTTCCTTCTTCCTTCCGTTTCCAGTTTCTCCCACGAGACCGCTTTAGAGCGACGGCAATGCTTCTTCTGAGCGATGCTCACTGAACATCGTGTAGCACACCGCAATATAACAATTGAAGAGTTGTGGAAAAAAGGCGATTGCAGTGCTGGGATTCGAACCCAGGTCTCAGGGTTTCCGGGCCTGGATGCTAACCACTACACCACACTCGCACGCCTCCTATTCCACAAATCACGCATGATAAGCCAGGAGAAACGGTGGAGCCGGCATTGCCTGGCGTCAAACACCGCCCACCTGGATGTAACAATTGAAGAGTTGTGGAAAAAAGGCGATTGCCATGCTGGGCTTCGAACCCAGGTCTCAGGGTTTCCGGGCCTGGATGCTAACCACTACACCACACTCGCAACACAATAAACACTCGCACAATAAACACTAACAATAAACAACAATAAACACAATAAACACTCGCAACACTCACAATAACAAATCTAAATCTTCGTACTGTACTCCAGTGTCCAATGCACACACCGCGTGCCACACTCAGTTGAGCTTTATGCAACTCATGGAATGCAAGTGTCAGCTAAACAAAGTACGTTACCGCAATATATTTGGCGAGACGCACTTCTATGGCTTTGCAGTTGAGTGCACGACGTGTGATGCGATGCGAATCTGTTCATGCGTTTCCCTCCTCGCCGCGACGGGCTGCCGCCATCTATTGGATGGCACACTAATGAGCAGACCCCGATAATTATCCACCTCTCTCCTTGTGCACATACCTACTACCTATGTGTGCATGTGTCGGGGGTCGATCCCATCTCTAATGGTTTTCTTTTCATTTGCTGCGCTCGCGCACACACGCGCACAGACGTATGTTTCTGCGGAGGGGGTGGGTCGGGGGGCGGCGGCGCTTCCGATTAAGCGGCGGCGGCGGCGGTGGCGTCGTCTCTGACGGCGGCAAACATAATTCTCGGTTGGACGGAGACGGCGGCCGCCTGGATTTGGCCTGGGGCCGCCGGGCTGCTCACTCACAAGCCGCTGCTAACTCCAGCCAGCAAGCGGAGGCCGGTCGCCACTCCTCCGCTCGCCGGCGGTGCCTTCTTGTAGCCACCACCCCCCCCCCCCCTGTGGCGCCTCATCGAACTCGCGCGCGCGCGCTGTGCTAAAGGGGGGCAGCACCAATTTACTCAGCCGCGCACCAACTGATGAGTTTGGATGCGGGCGGGCAGCACCCCCCCCCCCATATGCCCGTTTTTTCTTCTTCTCCAGCCGCGCAACACTTCTCTCCCACTACTAGCTGTTAACTGCCCATCGAGCGTTAGATAGACTCTTTTCGCGAAGGGGTTGGGGGGGGGGGAGTGACAGGGGGTGGGACAGGGGAGGGAGGAGGCGGGAGGCACAATGAGCGAGTGCTGGGGTGGGAGAGGGAGCGTGGGAGGATGGTGGGGGTGGGGACAGACACATCATCATATCCCACCCACTTTACGAGTGCGGAGGAGGAAGTCCCTAACTAACGACAACCACTCCATCTCACCCCCTCAGCGGAGAGAGGGAGGCACAATCGATTGGAGTCGCGCCGCCAGCTAAGGGGGGCGGACACTGGGACGGATGGGAGCCTCAAACTGCGCGCGCCGCTCTGGCATGAAATTGCTATGCGTGCGTGCGTGCGTGCGTGCGTGCGTGCGTGCGTGCGTGCGTGCGTGCGTGCGTACGTGCGTGCGTGCGTGCGTGCTTAGGTGCGTGCGTGCGTGCGTGCGTGCGTGCGTGCGTGCGTGCGTGCGTGCGTGCGTGCGTGCGTGCGTGCGTGCGTGCGTGCGTGCGTGCGTGCGTGCGTGCGTGCGTTCCTCCTAAGTGAGCTCGTTTTCATCGTTTCGCGGGGGCGTTCGCCTCAACCAGCTGTCAATTGACGCGGCACATCATTTTCAATTTCAGCTGCTGGTCTAGACAACTGCGGCAACAATGCTACCAACCAGTGGTTGGCGGCAAACGGCCAACAAAGACGACTAAGACTGATCAATGACACTGGTTTGAAGAAGTTGCAACTCGACTCAATGGACATAGAAAATCTCGTGCAGGACAACGCTCTCATCAGCGCTAGGATCGTTCAGCGAGGTGCGTTCAAATAAAAATCCAGTGCGAAAACTGCACTTGCACGAATTGTTCAGCGAACTTGCTGTACGTTGGAAAATTTGCATAAACTCCATGTGCGTAGAGGGCGGTGGTAGGCATACGTGTAACCGGGTCTGGAAGAGTGAGGGGGGGGGGGTCTAAATGGCAGAATTCTGGGGGGTGGAGCAAAAAGTGGGGCGTAGCTAGCCATTGTTTGCAGTTGCACTGGTACTTTTTGGTCAAAAATAGGTATATAAATAGGGTCTATACAGCGTTGTTTAGCTGTTTGATGGCCATATAACGCTGAAAAGCACTGAAATACAACAACATTTACTCACTTTTGTCGTTTTAGACAATGAAAATCCCTTGGGAAAATTCTGGGGGGAGGGTTGGGGCCTGGGGGGAGTTGGAAAATTCTTTGGGGCCCCCAACCCCCCCCCCCCCCAGTTACAGGTATGGTAGGGTGGCCCGTCTATACATAGAAGATGACTCAGACAGGGGAGGGTGCGGAACTGAAGGGAGGGGGGTGGCCAGTTAGCACAGCTACGATAAGGCATGTGTAGTCGAACTACAGATGCCCAAGGCGCAAATATGGGTGCGCCAAAGCTGGGCGATTCTGACAAGATCATGTAAGGCTTGCGTGAAGGCTATGAACGCGCAGCGCTAGGCGAACGAAGCCCTCCTGCGCCCGCTCCAAGATTCATAGCCATAGGGGACACGAACGTGATCGTGAACACACAATTGGCGAAACACGTACGTACATACAATATACATGCAAATGTGTGTGTGTGGTGACCGTGCATCATAATACGATGAGTGCACTTTTGTCAGGGTTTGTCGTGAAGTCATTTGTCGTGGCATAGTTGCTGTTGTTGTTGTTGTTGTTGTTGTAGTTGTTGTTGTTATTGTTGCTTTTCGCCAAAGTTTTAGTTTGTTTTCTGCCTACATAAGTGGTGGCCTGATGGCAACCCCGCACGACCGAATATCCTAATTGCCCTGTATATTCTTTATTGTCTTTCTTGAAACAGGAATCAAGCAAGCGCCGTAGTATGTCTCGCAATGCATCCTAACTTTGGACTATGTGTGTATTTGTTTACCTGTCCAAAATAGCCGCTAATGTACTTTGCTGAGGGCGGCAGTGCGGCTTTGCCTAATGTAAGATGAGCTGCAGGTACACATCGATGCGTGAAGTGTTTGCTCATCGGTTCACCCTAGATATATAAAACGTATAAAGAGAGCTGGAGTGCGCTATTTGTAAAACCGTGGGCACACGGGGAAGAGTGGGTGTCATGGTTCGAGCGCAGTTCGTGTTTGCCAATGCTTGTGTGATTGTGAAGACATAAAGGCACGCGCCCCAGCTCACAACGCCAGCCAGCCATCATATCCTTTGGGAAATTGGTTTGAAAATTGTACGGAAAATCTGATTAGCGTTCAGCGGTTGTTCTTTGCGTTGGTAAGTAAAATGTCTAGTACCTTACACAAGAGTGCTATTGTTTTAACCCTCACTATCCATGGGAGGGGGGCGGCACTATTAGAAATATAGGGCACTATTATTTCCTACGTTCAACTCGAATAGAAAATCGAGGCAAGTATTATGTTGTCATTGTGACCTAACTCTTGTTACACTCTTGAGGCTGTAAACTCTTGTAACTACCTATGTCGTAAACTCTCCATTTGTTCCCTGAGGGCACTATTGTACCCGGGAGCGTTAATTTGTGTGGATACCATTGGAGAGGGGCAGCATAATTCTAACCTCAAAATGTTCGCTGATAATGCAAATTTTGCACTACAAAAATGGTCAATTTGATGCATTTTTCTCCAGTTGATCTACCGTTAATAGTCGCTGAACTGTCTCACATTACCTAATTGGTGTAGCTGTGTGTACACCATAAAAGTACCTACTGGTGCTTTATTTTTGCCAATGTAAGGTGCATATAGCATGACAAATCTCATACCCCGGGGGCGGTATTGGAAACGGAACACCATCGGAGAATTTGCGGTGGACAAGCAGTACCTTACCAAAAATAAATTGGAAACTCTGCATATTATCTGGGTGGTCGAATTCCATTGGAGTACGACTCGGCACAATGCAATGTATCGTAAACGCTCTAATGACCTAGTGGCAAAAAACCGGCCTCTTGCGCGCAAGGTCCTGGGTTCGATTCTTGATGGCGGCGATGGTAGATCGAGGACTTTTATTTCCATGGATTTCCCCGCTCCTATCGCCTGCCCACAATTAACAGATGGCGTTCTTCCGAAACTCTTCCGCTTCATACGGCTGAAGACGGGAAGGCGTCATGGAGATGGGGAAGGCGACACGGGCCATTGACAGGCCTCCTAGCGTTGCCCCAAATCCAACAACAACAAACGCTCCAATAGTGCCCTCCTCTTGGTTGAGTGGAGCCCCCTCCACAGTTGCCAAATTGGCACTACTGCCAATGGAACTTGAAGTATGGGTACTCGGCACCCCGAACACTACAGCAAGGAGATGCGGAATCGATTGCTCGTCGGGGTGTGGCCCTCGTCCAAGGATGTACCGGAGCTTGTCGCTGCCGCGTCGGCCGAGTACAAATTGCCGATCCCCTTTAAACCCGGGGCTAAATCCGGGCAGCGTGTATGGCCCAGTGGTGGGAAATCCATAGGCCTCTTGCGCGCACGGTGACTGGTTTGATCTCGATGGAGCCCCAGGTCGAGAACTTTCCTTTCTCGTGCTGTCGCGCTACCGTAGATTACAGATGGCGTTTTTCCGAAAGTCGTTGGATCACCACGGCGGCTGAGACGGGAAAGGCGCCACGGAGATGGTTATGCTATACGGGCCAACGACGGCCTCCTAGCGTTGCCCCCAACATCAACAAGTGGCGGTAAATCACCGTTCCGTTGTATCGCGGTGGGTTGAACTCCCAACCGTAGTGTCGCCTCCTAGAACACATCGCACCCTGAGGATCACTGAGCTGTGCGCTCTTCAACTGTGTCAGCGACCCATTTTTGGTTGTTACGTTCGTCCTCTTTTCGCTGCACGGATCCCCATTCTTCTGGCTTTATGCGACTGTTGCGTTGCGGCAGACTACAAGGTATTCCGATTGGCAGCGCTGGTAATTGGCCAAATTAGTTCCTCCCTCTTTCGCGCAATGCGAGCCGAAACGCGTTGTCTGCGCGTGACGCGTGATATTGCCGCGTTTGGAAACACTGGCTTCTTTGTACCCGTTGCTTCTCTATATAAAGATTGTGGTTGGGCATCCTAATGCGTGTTTCGTAATTGCTCGGCTATCGTATACTTTTGCACTTTGCGGCTTCCCGTTTTCGTGCGACGCTCAAACTCAACTTTCTAGTTTCTATCACGAAAGGTACGTAGCATGCTTGAAGCTCATTAGCTATGCGCCACGCTGGCGCGATCACCTTTCTAACTTTGCCGTGTGTGCAGCATTTGCTCTCGCTCTCTTAATCCGACGTTCCACTTGCACATAATGAATCCTCGTCACGAAAGTCTATATGCGTTCGTACCCGACGCTCAAAGTAGCCCCTTAGTGAGTGTGCTTCCCGCTATGTGTGCGTGTGTGTGCTGTGTGGGTTTCTTCTTCGCTCTATCGTTTGCCTTGCGTCCCCTCCCTCAAATTGTGACATGACATGAGTGACTCTGTGTGTGTCTGTGTGTGCGACGCGCGTGCGTTGGTGGGTGCGATGCTTGTGCGTGCGTGCGTGCGTGCGTGCGTGCGTGCGTGCCTGCGCGCGCGGGCGGGTGTGCATGGAGACGCGCGTGCGTGCGTGCGTGCGTGCCTGCGTCTGTGCGTGCGTGCGTGCGCACGCGTGCTTGGTTGGTACGTACATGTGTATGCGGTCCACCCATTGGCTGGCTGGCTGCGATTGGGATTGATCAGTCATCTCGACCTTATGGGACATTCACTTTCCCTTTGATAAAACGATAGCGTTTCGAACCCTCATCTAGGTGCTAATCTCCTCACGTCTATTTACCTAGGTATTTTAGGTTTGTCTTGGATTTC
>JASAMY010001117.1:0-28275 GCA_030248085.1 Paralinhomoeus sp. GSCO2_6 | reverse complement strand
TGTGTTTGCAGATGTGATGTTTGTCTGTACCGCGAGATTCGACTGAGGATGGAACACATGAGAATCAAACGAATGCTCTACTTCACTTTTTTTGCTGTGGTTAGTCTCGATGGAATGCTGTCAATCTGAGTTCAAATGCTCAAGTACTGGTACGAGCAACTGCACACGTATGTACGTGGAATGGCACTGCAGCAACTCTCACAATTGGTCCATGTGTCTATTTCGCAAAAAAAAAACAGCAGCTATATATGGACAATAGTACGTTTCAGCAACTATTGTCCATATAGGGGGGGGGGGTCCATATTGTCCATATAGTAGGGATGAGCACGGGCCTGCACATCTCGGCCCGGCCCGGCCCGTCAGATAGTCCGGCCCGTCCCGGCCCGGCCCGCACCCTCAAAATACAGGCCCGGCCCGGCCCGACCCGGCCAACAGCTCAATATCGCAGGCCCGGCCTGGCTGTGCCGCAACACGAAATAAGTACAGTCACTGCAGTGTACAATTTACTGAAATATCGTATGCCAATTGGCGTGATTTACTTAACGGAATGGCACATCCACCTCTCAGAATCGCAGTTCACAACCATTTTACGGCCTTTGCACCATTTGAGCGCGAAAGACGCGCGTCATCGAATACAAAGTTGCTAATACGGTGCAGAATAGTTGCCGATACTTACAATGCATTACATAGGTAGCTAGGTATCTACGTTGGCCAGCCAAGAACGTCCTACCCGGCCCGGCCCGGCCCGCACCCTCAAAATGCAGGCCCGGCCCGGCCCGCAAAACGGGCCTGGAATTCCGGCCCGGCCCATGCTCATCCCTAGTAGCAGGACGAGAACGAGAAGTAATCGTTTCTCGGTCGTATCCCTTGTGCTCTCGCATTTTTTTTGTTTCGCGCGCACGAGCGGAGAAGCTACACTACTGTTGCGACGCGAATCGTCAGGAAGTGCATACGTAAGTAGAGATGTGGTTTGGATTGCCTAAGCATGTAGGGAAAAATGTTACTTGCACTTGCAGTAGATGCCGCACGCGGTGCAGTAATTCTCAGGTGTTATTTCCCGCTGCAGAAGGCTGTTGATCCGGTGTTTCGAACCACCCAGGTGCAGATCCATGTAGCTCTTGTGGTAGATCGTGATCCCACAAGTCGCACACGTGTAGCTGACTTTGCTCGACTTTTCCATCTCTTGGCAAACTTCCATAGCAACTGACCGAATGTCGGCCAGCCTTTGCTTTTATGCGCGCAGTCAGGCCTGACGTGCTATATCGCGTCCCGGACGTCACTGTCTTGCAGAGGGCTAGCATGTTCATCCAAGCACGCCACAATTGTTGTAAAGGCCCAGCATCTTACAAATTAACTAGGCAGAACTCAGTAAAGGCATGTACGGATAGCATTGCTCAGCGAGAAAACCAGCGGTAGAATGATCAGGCGTTGCACTGAGTAATTGAGGTGCGGTGAGTGCGGTAATTGATATTGTTGATGTCAGAGGAAAGGTGTTACTGGCTGCCGCAGCCATATAAATACCTATATATACTCACGTTGACATTGAGGCACTGGGTTCTGAAGCCCGTCTCCAGCACTCGATTACCCAGCCTGTAGGGCCGAAATTCCTGCAACGACCGCAATACCATATGGTACACGTCACATATAGGTACATAGGTTGGTACCTATGTGGTGCAAATAGGTACAGGGTAGATACGTACAACATGCAGAGATACCAGTGTGTACATATCGGGAAAATGCTAAAAGCAAGGTGCTTTACGTCGTCCTGGCAGACTGAGCACTTGAACGGCTCCAGTTGGTTTTTGCAAGTCTGACACAGCACAGCGCGTGCTGTTGAAGGTCCGTGTGCAAGATAGACACGCAACGCACACGAGGCTGTTCGCGATGATTCGCCGGAAATCCATTTGTATAAACAGGCGCACTGGTAAGTGAGAACGTGCTACAAGTGTACTTGTACGTTGCTGGCATAGCTGAAAATGAAGAAAATTCCTCCCAGATTGGGACACATCCAGGTCCTATCCTTAACCTTGCGTTTCTTTTTGACCCAGAAATTGGAATCACAGTGAGAGAAGACCTAGACCCATGTAATGTGCAAGATCACCTATGGTACAGGCCGGCCGTGGGCTGCTCGCGTCGACGCCGCGCTAAAGCTCGCGTCGACGCCGCGCTAAAGCTCACGTTAACGCCGCATCGCGCCAACGCGCCGTCCGCGTCAGTATAAATTGGACAATCGCCACCCCTCTCGCCGCCTCTTTGCGCTGCTGCGCGGGTCCTTTCAAAAATTCCAATCTCCCGCCTTGTTGTTGTTGGGTAGGGGCTCCATATCTCCTGCCGGAATGGGCGACAGATCGACAGTGATTCACACATGCGGAATCTTGCCACGTCCATCCCGAATCGCGAGGGGGCGAGCGTACGCTGTGTGTTTGCAGATGTGATGTTTGTCTGTACCGCGATATTCGACTGAGGATGGGACACATGAGAATCAAACGAATGCTCTACTTCACTTTTTTTGCTGTGGTTAGTCTCGATGGAATGCTGTCAATCTGAGTTCAGATGCTCAAGTACTGGTGCGAGCAACTGCACACGTACGTGGAATGGCACTACAGCAACTCTCACAATTGGTCCATGTGTCTATTTCGCAAAAAAAAGCAGCAGCTATATGGACAATAGTACGTTTCGGCAACTATGTATTAACGGTAAATCTGTAGGTAGATAGCGGTGGTTACGACGCGACGTCATTGTCAAGGGAAACCTTGCAAAGGAAAGGATGTCAAAAGATGGGTTGAGAATGGGATGCAGCACTGAAGATATTCAAACAGAATCTTCAAGCAAGCACCGACCCAACTTCGTTTCCTCTCCAACTCAGTTCAGAGAAGATATTCAAACAGAATCTTCAAGCAAGCACCGACCCAACTTCGTTTTCTCTCCAACTCAGTTCAGAGAAGATATTCAAACAGAATCTTCAAGCAAGCACCGACCCAACTTCGTTTCCTCTCCAACTCAGTTCAGAGAAGATATTCAAACAGAATCTTCAAGCAAGCACCGACCCAACTTCGTTTTCTCTCCAACTCAGTTCAGAGAAGATATTCAAACAGAATCTTCAAGCAAGCACCGACCCAACTTCGTTTTCTCTCCAACTCAGTTCAGAGAAGATATTCAAACAGAATCTTCAAGCAAGCACCGACCCAACTTCGTTTTCTCTCCAACTCGTTTCAGAAAAGACATTCAAACTGAGCGTTTGGTCGTGAGCGTATGGAGGAGTTGGAAACCATGTAAACCACCAATTTTTCTTCGATTTTAGTCAACAATACGCCAAGGCGAGTCCTCGGTAAGTCAATGTTTCGAAAGTTTCATCACTGGATAATGAGATATGAGCTCCTGAACCTTCGAAAAATGACTTTTTTTCTTATATTTTTTTAATATTTTTTGTTAAAGTAATCTTTATAAAACTTGCCAAGCATACGCTGTATACAATCAGAAATTAATCCCAAATGGATTCTTCCTAAATACCCGCCATTTTGAGATCTGGAACACTTAGTAATGTTGCGTGTTGACAAGAGCAAAGTAGAAGTAGTCGTTCCACTGACATGTCTGCCATCTCCTGAAAACCAATCAATACTGCGTTACCCCCAGTGTCCTTTCCTGCTCCACCCATGTTGTTCCCACGACTCATCCTACATTTTTTTAGTTTTTCGTTTTTCTTTTCAGATGTTAAAATATTTTTGGCTGACTTTCTGGGAGCACAACTAAACATCAAGTGCTTTTGGGATGTGCACTCATGTGCAGACACAAGCACATGCATGCACGTACGCACGCGCCCACACGCACGCACGCACGCACGCACGCGCGCGCGCGCACGTCCGCACACTCGCACGCACGCACACACACACACCAACGCACGCACGCCCGCACTCTCGCATGCAGGCACTCTCGCATGCACGCATGCACACACGCAGTCTCGCACGCACGCACGCACGCACGCACGCACGCACGCGCGCGCGCGCGCGCACGCGCGCACGCGCGCACGCTCTGCACTCTCGCACACACGCACGCACACACTAACGCACGCACGCACGCCCGCACTCTCGCATGCAGGCACCTCTCGCACGCACGCACGCACGCACGCACACATGCACCAACGCACGCACGCACGCGCGCACTGACGCACGTCCGCAATCTTGCACGCGCACGCACGTCCGCACTCTCGCACGCACACACGGCCGCACGCACGCACGCCCACACACTTGCATGCACGCACTTTCGCACGCACGCACGCACGCACCGCGAATGCACGCACGTCCGCACTCTTGCACGCACACACCAACGGACGCACGCACGCCCGTACTCTCACATGCACGCACGCACCGCACCGCGCACACTCACGCACGCACGCACGCCATACTTGACCACCATCATGGCCGCGCAGAGGGCCGCGTAGGACGCGTCCCCAACGGGCATGCTGATTGGTGGTGGCGTCCTCGTGGCTCTCAGGCCTGGGGATGAGCGTGCCTCACACGCCACTTGCTGCGTGCGCGTGCGCAAGCACGCATGCATGCACGCACTTTCCGCACGCACGCACGCACCGACGCACGCACGCACGCACGTCCGGCTCTTGCACGCATGCACGCATGCCATAGATGCACCACCATCTTGGCCGTGCAGAGGGCCACGTAGGACGCGTCCTCAACGGGCATGCTCGATGGTGCGTTGTGGCCTGGTGGTCAGGCTTGGGGTAATGAGCGCGTCACACGCCACTCGCTGCGTGCGCGTGCGCAAGCACGCATGCATGCACGCACGCACGCACGCACGTACTGGGGAAACCACTGTATGACGGGATTAGGAAAAACCACTATATTAAGGAAAAATTTGCAGGTAGCTGGCAAGAAAGGAGAATATGTGGCTTTCCCCAGACTGAATTAGAGAAACAACAATGGTAGAACATTGCAGTCAAGTCCACTTTGAAAAATGATTGTATAAGAGCATTGCAGTTGATGTGGAGTCCACTTTGAAAAACGATTGTATAAGAGCATATCAACGATAGGAACCATCGATTTGCCTGTCACATATTTAGTGCATTTTTATCACGAGCTATTTTATTTCAGAAAACGGTACAGCGCACCTACCAATAATGATACTTTTTTGGTATGGTATGGTCAAATTGGGTTTCAGAACAGCTCCAAAATTATATCTGTAACAGCCTGTTGTGTACATAGTACATATATTTCGGCAGCGTATGGCCTAATGGTAGAGAATCGGCCTCTTGCGCACATGGTTCTGGGATCGATTCTTGATGGAGCCACTAGATCAAGTGATGCCCTTTCAGTGTACTTTCTTGTGCCATCTACTGCTCAGATTACAGATGGCGTTAGCACAACGAACTCTTTAGCAGTGTGATACTGTCCATACAGCCAATCCCCGAATTGCACACGTGTTTGCAGAACAGAAGAATTAGGAGATACCCATAAGTGTGGTAGATTCAAAATTATCGATTCGTTCAATCGTCATATGTATTTCCATGTCTGTGGGGGCGCGCGTGCGTGCGTGCACGCGTTTGTGCATACAGGTACGTGCGTGCGTCCATGCACGCGCGAGCATGTGAGTGTGTGCATTTCTGTGGATATGCACTATGGATATCTCTGTTATGCGTAAGTCCCACACCACTGTACTTTGTGCAGTCTGTCATTATGCAGCGAGCGGTAAAAACGCCGAATACGTGACAGGCAAATCGATGGTTCCTATCGTTGAATGCTCTTATAAATCGTTTCTCAAAAGTGGACTCCACATCAACTGCAATGCTCTTATACAATCATTTTTCAAAGTGGACTTGACTGCAATGTTCTACCATTGTTGTTTCTGTAATTCAGTCTGGGAAAGTCACATATTCTCCTTTTTTGCAGCTACCTGCAAATTTTTCCTTAATGAATCTTCCAAGAAAATACCAGAGTGGCTGTCTCGTTCCGTCTTGTTGTAAAGCAGAGAGAATACAGCAGGTATTCTCACGTGTATTCAGCCCTTCACCCACCATCGACAAAAAAAAACTGTCTAGGCGTCAGGAGGGATGGTACGACCGGTGTGGGTCGCGGTTGGCTACGAAGTACCCGATTTCCTGGGACGACCGACAAAGGGGATGACTTGCTCGACAAACCACGCGACGCCGAAGAACGTGATGGCTCTGACCGATGGCTGTGTGGTGGCGTCAGCTCGACGTCTGCGTGGTGCGGGGAAACGCGACTGGCGAGGCTCGCTACAAATGCTCTCGAAAAAATCAGCGGCTAAGGAACGTACCGTAATTCCACAGGCGCAAACCCACCGCGTGTGGTACGCTCTCTTGTTGAACTAGCTCATTATGGCTTGTGTCTGCAGGACTGTCTGCAGAGTTGAGACTTTTGCATCCGTTCACTCCTCCAGCCCTTGTCTGCGGTGAGAACGCGTTTGCCGACCGCTACTGCCGCTGGTGTCACGCTTCGATAAGTTTCCCCCACTAGTCGCACTACTGCCAGCTCTTACTTACAAACCTGATCTGGTCAGTACCCGAGTACGAAAAGAAGGGAGGCCGAGGCGCGCGAGCGCGATGCGGCGAGAACCTCTCCAGGGCCGATGCAAGAGAGAAGGGGACGCGTGCGCGCGAGCGCGCGCGCTGATGAACATTATGACTGCAAGGTCGCTAGAGCGCGCAGCCTGCCCATCGGAGCCGAGAACCGATCTAGAGAAACTTTTTAGGCAGGCCTTGGACAGGCGCGGCCCGGCCACCGTGAACAGCGTCTCCTTTAACCAATAAATGCAGGCCCTCAAGGAGGGGGGGGGGGGGTGACACGTTGACGTTGCTCGATCAGCCAAGCATCGGAACTTTCAGGCCGTCCGCGACGAGCGGAACTACTAGGGCTAGTGCGGATCCAGTAGCTACGCCTTTAAGCTCGGCTCACTTGCGCATTATTGACACTAGTTTTCCCTACGACGAGTTTCAAACACAATATTTTCCAGGCCTTAGACCGAAGAGTGTGAGGCGGAGCGTCGGCCTGTGAATTCCAACACCTGCCTGCCTATGGTGACAATTATCGCAGGCGCTGTACAAAAAAGAGCTGGAGCTGCCGCCGCTTGCCTACCTGCATAAAGACGTAGCATAAAGAAAGAGAAGATCTGGGGCGACTGACATGAGTGCACGTGCGTAATGAGTCAGGCATGATCCCTGCCCCTTTGCAACATCCGGGGTTTGCGAGACGCGAGTTCCCGAGTTGTGCCTTGCCAGACACACACAAGCAATAAAAGTCGCAATAGTTATGATAACCAGCACTCGTACGCATTTCTTCTACCACCCACAGGAATGTGAGCTGCGACAGTGCCTTCTCCTGCTATGGCAACATCTGCCAAGGTAGTGGCAGCTTCAACTGACCACCACAAAATGGACAATACGCGTCACCTTGATATTATAACTTTATCCCCTTAATACGTACAGGACACTCCCAATATTCCTTAGGCGTGGTTTTCCTGCCCCAGGAAAGCCTGGGCTGGAGAGAAGATCACAGGGGTGATCTGCAAGGCCCACTACAAGGCGTCCTGAATGGAGAACATCTGCCACTTATGGCACAACGGTGCTATATGTGGGTCAGTTGGTGAACGTCGGTACAGTTGGGTAGTATGCTCATTGCACTTATGACGACTTGTTGGTTGGTACTCAGAACAAGGGAGATGGGCAGTTATCGGATAGTACGCTGCACATGCATCTCGTCCCATGCGCCAACAATTCCACCCCATTGACAAATACCGCACTGGGGAATCACAATTCAAACACACCCATCGTCATGCAAACATTGCAGTGAAAGCATTTTTTGCAAATTTCCCACAGTTCATCTCTACCACACGAAACTATTAAGTGGCAGGTGGGCATCTCGGGAACAAAGTTCGTCCTACTGTCATGAGTTTTAGCCGGTTCCATTACACACGATTATTACACGGTTACCATGTGCATATATGGGTGGGTGGTGTGGGGTAAGCGTGAATGCGTGTGTGGGTGGGTGGTGTGGGGTAAGCGTAATGTAAAGGAGTAAAGGAGTAATGAGCCACCAAACAATACTGGCACCCAACAAAGCAACTACAAAGGAGAAGGCGCGCGCGCGGGCATTGTTGTTGACAGGTCCGAAATTTGACAGCACCGTAATATTTGTCTGGGAAAGCGACGCGTGTGGATCAGACCATGCTGAGAATGTGGATCAAGCTCGTTCTTGATGCTGAGGAGGACATTTCTTAAATATCTCGCTGAAGGGACACATGGTCGCATGCCGCAGTGGGACGAGTTGGGGGAATTTTGAAATTTGCGCGCGTTTGCGTGTTTTTGGCTTTGCGTTCCTTGGTAGGTTACTGTAGGTCACTGTAGCGCGCCATTTTAAAAAACAGAACCCGCAGAAAAATTTTTTTCTGTATCGCGCAAATTTAAATACAGAATTTTTTATTATATTTACTATTATACTTAAATATTTAATTATAAAGTGATCTGAGTGATTTGAGCAATAAGTAATCTGATCAGTGTAATTTCGCCCTCACTGTCATGGTGAAATGTTCACCCGCTTGAGCATGATGTGTCAGATCAATGTGATTGTTTGAGTGATGAAACATGATCGCCGTTATGAAATTTGGCGCTGATATGGTTGGCGCCAATCCCTACTTTCTCGTTCGTCATCATCCCAACGACGCGCCCAACACATTCGTCATCATCAAGATTTCTCATCATCATCATCATCGCGCCATCATCGAATACACCTTCGCAAACACCGACAAATTTTCGAAGGAGAGAGGTTGCTCTGGAACCCACCAGCCTTCTGTGGAGGAACAACCTTGAGTAGTGATGGCACCTTTTTTAATTTTAAACTGTTAAAAAAATTCCAAATGTTGCTGGGCCGTGCAGGACGACGTGCCATCGGTCGTTGCGCACTCGACTGCGCATCGGCGGTAGCTAACTCAACTTTAGCTGCGTCACATATGCGGCCAGCGCACACAGACGCGAACCAGCAACATGATGACCAAAGAAAGCTTCATTGCCCAGGGCAGGTAACCCAGCCAGGGCAGATAACGCAGTCGGACATGCGGCGTGCGCTCCGCACGCCGCATGTCTGGCTGCATGGCTTGTATCTGCCGTCCGCGTACACATGCCCTTCCGGTGGAAAGCCGGGCTGCGCTACCCCAAGAACTAAGAAATTTGTCTGGCCCGGCTGTTGCATTACTGCGCAGGCTGGTACGATAAATGTGAGAAGTCTCTGCCGCTGCTTCTACAGACATGAATCGCCCAGGAGGCAGTTTGGCGCCAGGCCATGACATGCAATTCCTGCAAAGTGTGTGCGCCGCTTACGCCGCTCATGATGTGCAAGCTGCAGCAGACCGTCTGCCGGAAATGTCGGGAGTCGCTAAAAGTACAAGAGTGCCCATCTGTCGGGACGTGTCGCTTGGTACATACATGCTCTATGCACGAACACTCATGTTGTTCGGCTTCTATTGCGTTGCATGACTTAAAACATAGCCGACTGAACGCCCTTTTGCTACAATCGATCCCTTACTCCGTGTCATCAGATAGGCGTAAACGTGCAATATTTCCTTTAGTCTACTGTACATTGTGCTAAATCGCGGGCGACAAATTTTCAGTGCCACTTCACCGGAACCATGGAGGAGAAAACACAGGATCAGCTGCTGTGCGAACTGCACGGGCTGGTCACTGCATTGCTATGACAAGTGAGCAAGCAAAGGCGACGTGTGGTCTAGGACAGCCGGACCTGTTCACCATGCGTCTGAAGCTTCGAAAGGTGTATTAGCTTAAGGCATCCAATAATGGTAATTGGATACTCAATTAGGTAATTCTTTTTTTTTTGTAGGATGTGTCGATGAATCAGAGTCTTACGAATCCGACAGTCTAGATGACGGTGAGAACACGGGGTGCAGCCGTTCCAGGAAGCGATCCAGAACCTTGAGCAATTAGGCGTTTCCATTGTGCCGATTGCATTGGCTAGAAAATTCTAAGAAACTTAGAGTAAGGACATGACAAAGGAAGTGACATTCGACGTATTTTTTCAAAGAATCCGCTCGTATTCGGCATCGCTAACCAACTACCGGCGTCACACCAGTTTCGATAGCCACAGCAACAAAAAGCATCAAAGTCGTCCATTACTTTTGTGTGTTGACGAGCTATTATGATACGATGGCAAAAGTAGCATTCACACATCCGTTGGTGGTGCTGCTACAGCACACATCTCGCAGCTTCGGCGCTTCTTGCACGGGTGTTTTTGTCTGTCTGTAACCAGTATGTATTACTGTCTGTCTGTAACTGTATTTCTGTCTGGCATTGCGTGCGTGCCTGCGTTGCGTGAATTTGGTTCTGACTAGAAAATACTGTACATCTCCTTGCAGATGATGCAACATGAACAACTGCTATATAGGCGCGAATTCCAACAATTTCCAACAACGAATTCGCTAGTCCCTAGTCCTTAAAACGGTTTTGGCGCCCAGGCTAGAGCGCGTAAGACTAGCCCTTGCTCTATCGACTGCTATATACCTAGGTAGGTAGATACAACTTTTTCTACTGATAGTTTTTTGGTGAGTCGGACTATGACTACGACTATCCAGACTTGGTGTGACAGCCTCCAGAACATTTCCAATAGCGCTAATTATGGTTATTTAGCTCATCCAGGCTGCTACTAAGTAGGTACAGGGTTTTTTCGAGTGCCACATTTTAATTTTGAATAACTCCGGCAAACGAGAAGCTATTCACCTGAAATTTTAACTGTAGGTAGACAACACTCTAAGGTTTTGTTGACAATTGGCACCGTAGAGATCCGCTCTGAAACCCGCGAGTTACACTCGATTGCATCTTAAGCCATATTACAGTCATTTTCGTTTTGCTGTGTGATTAATGATTGCTTGAACTCGAGCAAACATCTCGAAATCGGCATTCAATGATAAGTACCGATACAGGGCATTTCAAAGTGGTATGGGAAAGAGTGGTTGCCCAAAAATGACTCATCAAATACCAGAGAGATGCAAGCAACACGCTTAAAATACCAGACAGGAATGGACAGTACCACGCAAACTCAAACGAGTGCCATGCACTGATTTCAAAACGGATTCACATGGGGCCAGTTGTAAACAAAACCTTGGAGTGCTGCGTACCTACAGTTAAAATTTCAGGTCAATAGCTTGTCGTTTGCCCAAGTTGTTCAAAATTAAAATGTGGCACTCGAGGGGAAAGCCCTGTATATAGGGTTTAAACACACTAAAACCTTCGTTTTTGCCAATTTTTTAGCACTTTGTGGACAATTTTGACAAAGTTTTTATGTAATTAGAAAAACTCCAGTTTAATTAGAAAAACTTTTTTAAAGTTTTTTATATTTTGCCCAAGCCTGCATAGCACAATACCACCATACATATTTTTTTTGTTATTGCATTTTATAGATGCATGTTTTGTGCTTTGGGTTGTGCAGATGCCGATATTTGTCCTGCACCGCAATATTCGTCTAGAATGGGACACATGACCATTAAACCAACCGCGAGGGCGAGCGACGATGGCATTGCGGTTCTTAGTCGCGATTCCCCCCTTGTGGTTTAGCCTCCACATCTCCCCCGGGGAGGGGTGGGGGGGGGTATCCCATCCCCATTCCCACCCTTTTGGAATGCGACTAACAACGTGTGGTCTTGCGCGCTCTTTCTTAAGTCGGTCATATCTGGTAGGCCTCTCACCAGCTGAACGTCCTCAGGCAACTCTAAAGCTTGAGCCTCAGCAACACACAATTTTACTAAACTTTGTAGTAAACATTCTGTCTTTTGTGATTTAGATTCAGCGTCTATTGCGTTTTGCCACATTGGCTGGGCTACAGCAAAGTCTACAGGGATTCACAAATGGAATCATTGTTTAATGCATGGTTGTACGACGGATTGCGTTTGCCTTAAGTACCCGTTACGATGCCTTCTGCATTTGCTTCGGCCCCTCTTCTCGACGGTCCTGCCACCCGTTGCTTGCCCGCGCGCATTCTCTCTCCAAGAGAGCGGCGTCTCGACGAGAGACGCCCCAGAGAGCGCCGACCGGTATAAGATACAAATCAGCGTGCACCTCTGTACTAGCGTGTATGTAGCGTATGATTGACTGTTCCGCGCCGGGGCCCCCCCCCCCCCCCCCCCCCCCCCCCCCCCCCCCCAAAAAAACCCCCCCCCCCCCCCCCCCCCCCCCCCCCCCCCACCCCCCGCCCGCCCCCCCCCCCCCCCCCCCCCCCCCCCCCCCCCCCCCCCCCCCCCCCCCCCCCCCCCCCCCCCCCCCCCCCCCCCCCCCCCCCCCCCCCCCCCCTTCTCTCTCCAGGAGAGCAGACGCGCCAGGTCCTGGCACTCTCCCCACCCAAGCCGACGCCTGCGCGAGAAAGAGAGAGAGACGCGCGCACCCCCCCCCCCCCTCCGGAGAGCGCCGACCGGCCTATAAGCTACAAATCGGCCTGCAGGTGCGTGTATGTACATAGCGTTTGAATGACAGGTCTGCAGGAGAGCGGCATCTCGACAGCGAACGCGTCCAGTCAGGCCGCGCGCACTCTTCCCACCCAAGTGGACGTCTCAACCCCCCAGGGTGGCCGTTCCCTCTTCTTCTAATGGAGGCTCAAAGAAGACAGCATTATTGGAGGTGTTGTTGGGGCTAATAAACTCAATGCGGTCTAGGGAGGTGGTGTGCAACCATAGGGGCTAATCATGGGGGGGGGGCTAAATTAAAGGGTTTACGGTAATCACACAATCACACTCTTTCCGAGCCATCACTTCAACTTCAGCTGCAAGTGGAGTTTGCTGACGAACACGGGCGCGCGATGGTTATACGCATCGTACGCGCAAATCGCACACCAATTAACCAAACACAGCGTCCAGGAGCTGTTCAGATTTCAGAAGGAAGAAAACCATTGTTTTCTTCACAGAGAACAACATCATCCCGACCATTCGAGCGACCGTCCAGAATGGCGATGTAGGCAGGCATGTTTGTAGTACAGACGCACACGTTTTGTTACTCTACATTTAAAGGGGGGGGGGGGGCTTTAGTTTCCAAAATTTTTGAGATAATGATATGGTCAGCTGCGGGAACCCCTGGGAGTCACGTCCCGTTCTTACTTTTCCAACTTAATTCTAAGTTTTTTGAGATATTTTCACTTAGACCTCCGAAATTTGAAATCCTAGAGTGTCGTAATCTTATCGGCTTGCTTAGCTTGCTCACGGCGTGTTTTTACTGTTTCGTACAACACGCTGCACCAAAATGGCGTCGGAAACGCAAAAGGTGGATAATTTTGCTTTATTTTAGTGTGTTTGCGTTCGCGCTTCCATGTCACGCCGTCTTTTGTCCCAGTCGCGCAGTTTTTTGTGGTACATACAAAGCTGTTGGAGAGACGAATATTGTCGTTCTTTCAATTGGATTGGAATAGAATAGAATAGACGAACGAAAAATTGAACCCATCAACGGCTGATGGCTTGCGCGATGGCAAATGTGGAAGAGGAAGAACCTGTCGATTCCAACAGCGAGCACAAATAGGACGTTCAGCAAGATGACGAGGGCGAAGAGCCAGCCGATTTTGAGCAAAACATTCGTGCCTATCAGTATGAACCATATGCTGAGGCGCTGCAGCTGTATCGCCCCCGCGCCAGCGCGTCCAGCCGAAACAGGTTTGCAATTGTAATTGAATTTACATTTTCCATTTACATATTTACCCATTTTTTTAAGATTGAGAGAGGGTTTCCCGCAAATTATCCGGGATGGCGATGGCCAGAGGAGGGTTACTCCCACAAAAGATCGCGACGGACGGATATAGCCCCCCCACCTGAGCCCACCGATGTAATACTGGTGCTTTTTGGTCTTCAGGGGTCAAAAGATTGGGTCAAAAGCCAGGGGGATCTGGCTGGAGCCATCCTGGGTAAATGTCCGTAATCGGTAATTTTGGAGGGGGGGGGTCGGCCAAAACGGAAGACTTCGCACCAAAATAGCGTGTAAATGGGTACTTTTTGACCCAAAATGGGTCAAAATAAGGCCTAAATAGCACTTTTTAGTGTTTTGGGACACAATACACTGACAAGGAAACAAAAACACGCATCTTTATGGTAAAGACTTTACCCAATTTGTTCAATATTGAGAGAGGGTTTCCCGCAAGTTATCCAGGATGGCGATGGCCAGGGGCCTCTCTCCCGCAAAAAAGCGGGACGGCTATAGCCAGGGGAGGGTTAACCCCCCTAAGCCCACCTATGACCAGCAGATGATGACTGAGCATAATCAGAAGTAGACTGCTTCTTCACGCCTGGACCGCTGCTGCTGCTCAATTGGCTGGCCGATTTCTGTGTTGGAGATTGAGTCAACGATTCCGACCCTAAATCACATATTTTCTCCAACTTCATTCATTCAAAGTACTACGTCAACATGCGCAAACGCGATTATGCAAACACTTACAATCCTACCAGTATGCACTGCAAGCGGCACAGCGTTTTTTGGCAGGGTGCGTCCAACGAATAGTTCGGGGGAGAAGTGGTCCTCACAAACTGCCGGCTTCGAAAACCTGGCCTTCCAAATCAGCTCACTGTCCAAATTAAGACGAATGCACCACCGATCTACAGCTTCCCTTTCCACAGGAAACCCAAAAAGTCGCCGCCTCTCGCCTTTCACCGTCAAATTCCACCTTTCCTTGCCGCACACGCAGCAGTTGTCCGCTTTCATTCAGGGTTGCACTTGCGTCGCAAATTTGATTGTTGATTTTTTTTTTACAAAAACTAAAAAGTAAATTGAAATTGTGCAACCCTGCCGTTAGAGAATACACAGATTCATCCATTGATGGGTCCAATTTTTCTTCTTATTCCAATTGAAAGAACGACAATATTCGTCTCTCCAACAGCTTTCCACGTTCAAAAAACTGCGCGACTGGGACAAAAGACGGCGTGACATGGAAGCGCGAACGCAAACACACTAAAATAAAGCATAATTATCCATCTTCGGCGTTTCCGACGCCATTTTGGTGCAGCGTGTTGTACGAAACAGTAAAAACACGCTGTGAGCAAGCTAATCAAGCCGATAAGATTACGACACTCTAGGATTTCAAATTCCGGAGGTTTAAGTGGAAATATCTCGAAAAACTAAGAATTAAGTTGGAAAAGTAAGAATGGGACGTGACTCCCAGGGGTGTCCCGCAGCTGACCCTATCATTATCTCAAAAATTTTGGAAACTAGAGCCCCCCCCCCCCGTTTAAAATTTTTGATGATATCCACAACTCGCTGTTCAGCTACGACGCACTACTCGAACTGCCACAGCCCGAGTACCTTTACATGTACGTTGCTTTGCTCGCACTGCGTGTTGCACTAGCTCAACTTTCAGATCAATTGCTTACTATATATGCGCCAACTCAAGACGTCCATTACGGTGTGGCCTCCCTGCCGAAAACAATTGAAAATCGTTCCTTCAAGGATAGGATTCACCTGCGATTTGGGCCCAGAAAGCCTCATTACTGGCAACGTCGCGATTTGCGATGTGTAGTAGCACCGTTGTATGTCACACGCAGTCAGTCTCTCGTCGTTATCAAAAGAAGTTGCCGCTACTCATGCACGCAACCGTAAGAACTAGGTGAACTTGCGCGGTGCGGGTTATCAGAAAAAGAGACGCTCTGCCGGTCGGTCCCAGGCAGCAAGTTGCTAAGGAATGTGTTTACGGCCAGTAGGTTCCAGCTTTGCACCATTTCTCAGAGAGATTTACAAGGCCGTACGGCTTTGTATCTATTGCACTTTTGACTTAACCCATATTTTGAAATTAGTAAATTAATTGCTGCCACCATATGCCTCTTTTATTGTGTTCAATCCATTGCATTTTTGTTTATGCAACGTTTATGTTGTAAAGGCATGACTGCAAAGAAGGAAATTTGCCATGTACCACCATGGCATGGTGAGTTAATTTTTGAATTAGTATTGCGCGCCCCAGTTTTATGGATCTGGGCAGGCAAACACTGACTGACAGGTGCGTTATCAATTTGCATATAATGAGAAGGATTTTGTGGATCAAACCACTGAAACTGACTAGGTTGACTAAGTTACCTAACTGTTTGACTGACTAAGTTTTCTCGAAGAAGAACAAGGAAAACAAGAACTAGAAGAACAAGAAATGAATGTTCTAGACAAACAAGCAAGTAAGCTGATTTATTAAGGTTGATTGATGTACCGTAAACCCATAATTAGCCCCCTATAATTGGCCCGTATAATTAGCCCCCCCCCTATAATTATACGCCCTCCTAAGACCACTTTGAGTTTTTTACCCCCCCCCCCCCCCATAATTACACTCCTTCCCTAAATGGATCATCGTCTGAATGGCGAAATTTTCTATGTCTGCGTGTATGTATGTATGGTCGCGTAGCTGTATGTTATGTTCGTGTATGTGCATGTGATACTGTGTGAGCATCACTCTTATCATTTAGTAATGACATATGCGTAGTGTGTATGATGTCTTTTCTGTGTGGTCAGTATTTTATAAATGTCCATCACGTCCAAACCAAACTCAGTACCAAATAAGTCCACAAGTGTGTGTGTCCTGAAAGCGGATTGCGGGATTTGATTTGTATTTTTTATTTGTACTCATTTCATCGATACAAAGTGAGGTAGAAGAGTTATGTACGACGTCAAAGGGCAAAGAGACGCGCCGAAGTAGAACGAGTTCGGACATGTGAAGACCGCTTTGCCGAATTCCAACAAGACCGCCAATTCGGGATGGAGCGGTTGGCGAACATCGATAGCCACATCCGAAACGCGTGGAAGAGGATCGAGGAATTGATAAGAAACGAGGTTAACCCATAAATCCTCCAATAGGGCCCCACCAGGGCACTACTTTTTAACCTCTCCTTACTTTGTGGCACTATACTTTCAACTAGGGATGAGCATGGGCCTGAAGATCTCGGCCCAGCCCGGCCCACCAGATAGTCCGGCCCATCCCGGCCCAGCCCACGCGTCAAAAACCAGGCCCAGGCCCGGCCCGGCCCATCCAACTGCTCAAATTCCAGGCCCGGCCCGGCCCGGCCCATCCCAAGAAATAAGTACAGTGGTGCACTAAAATAAGTTGTACATGTACGTACGCCAGTTCGCGTTTTTTCACTACACATACACAGAGAATGGCGCTTCTGGCTTTACAGCTTCCAACCATTTTTTGGCCTCAAGATTGACCGTGTTTGTCAATTGAAGTTGG
Source organism: Paralinhomoeus sp. GSCO2_6 (assembly GCA_030248085.1). Lineage (NCBI taxonomy): Eukaryota > Metazoa > Nematoda > Chromadorea > Monhysterida > Linhomoeidae > Paralinhomoeus > Paralinhomoeus sp. GSCO2_6. The sequence continues at coordinate 11,077 of JASAMY010001117.1, read as the reverse complement.
CCGCTCACAAAGGGTTTGTTGAGAAAAAAAGGCGCTGCCCATGTCTGATGTATTATCTATCGTCGCCAAGCCAGTGATGTAGAGGCGGCGCCTGGAGGGCGCCGAGCTGGCAGTCGTCACGAGCGCCTTGCTCGCGATGGACGTGAGGCTGGGCTAGCGCCAGATGCTCATGCCTTTTAGTACTACGTCGTCGTCGTCGCTTCACGTCTGTTGTCTGCTCGTCTGTGCCTCACGGTCTAAGGGCCGTGACGACAACGAAAACGGCAACGGCGACGACGACGGCAACGTCGCGACCAACGCGCTAGATTAACAGTGAGACGACGCCGTCACGACGAACTTTTAGGCGCACTCGCGTCCTTAATGCCTCCTTTCTGCTGAATAGTCGCCGTTACTTACAATATGCAATATACAATATACAATATACGAGTTCTTGGTTGCGAGAAAACGTTTTTTTCGATGTACATACACACAACACATACAAACAGACACACCGAAGAGACGATGCCCCACCCTGTAGCACCACAGAGACTGTAATATAAAAATAAAATAAACGAGCCTCAGCACATGTTTCCAATTTATGTCGAAGTTGTGTTGATGTAAAATGTATTTAAAGCAGAGTTGGTTTTTAAAACAGAGAGCACTTCTTTAGCATTCATGCAAATGCATTGGTTGACACGCATCGCCTTTGGTTGATATACATTCCAACACTTTGCAGTTACATCGTTGCTGTTATTCATCATTTTACAACTGAGTAATCTCAACATTATTTTATTTCATGAGACAAATTGATGTTGAACCACTTTGGAGCACTTTGAAAGCAGGAGTCCTGAGTTGAAGCGGCTAGTCTATCTACTTACAAATGCGCCTTACGTACGTGTGGGTATGTGGGTATGTGTGTATCGAGTAAACTCGCGAACCGCTTGACGTACGTGGACGCGCGATGGCTCGATCGAATGCTCGCGACCCCGAGATGGTCATGGGCAAGGTCGATTTTTGATATGCAAATTCTTACCGTAGTTATGGCGCATTTTCAAAGTTTGCAGCACAGATTAACACTACCAAACGAATTGCACATGGATGAATTGCACATCAAAAGACTCGCCTCGACGTCACGAGTCATTTGCACATGCTCCCGCATAATTATGCAAACGAAAATTATGCAAATTATGGCAATTCACAATTTCGCAATTTCACCCACATCGGTGATGTTGCGTGGTCAGTTGACACCTGGTGGCAGCAGGTCATTGGTAAAAGCGGAAACGCTCAACTAGCTGGGCTAGGTGCCTCCCTTCGGGGAGTGGGTGAAAGCCCCAACTACTTTTTGAAAAAATATTGTAAGCGTGGTACATTCTATCTTGCCTAATTGGAAAATGGAAAATGAACTGAGCATTGATGAAATGCATATCAAATGACTCGGCTAGACGAGCACTGTATGTGTGGCAACGCACGCATGCAAGCACGCACGCACGCACGCGCGCGCGCGCGCATTGGCACACGCACGCATGCACGCACGATATACATATATATATATATATATATATATATATATATATATATATATATATATTTTATATATAATATATATATATATATATTTTATATATATATATATATATATATATATTATATATATATATATTATATCCCATGACTCATGCAGTTACATAAGGCTACAGCTCACACAGAGGAGCACAGAATATGGGTCAATTTCTGTCAACGGGGTGCACGCCCTCACGATCAACAGAGCAGCAGTGAATTTGGCGCCACCAACTGTCAACGGGGTGAACGCCCATCACGATCAACAGAGCAGCAGTGAATTTGGCGCCAGCAACTGTCAACGGGGTGAACGTACATCACGATCAACAGAGCAGCAGTGAATTTGGCACTACCAACTGTCAACTGTCAACACGCACGCACGCACGCACGCACACACGACGCACGTACACGCACGCACGCACGTACACGCACGTACGCACGTGCACGCATGCACGCACGCTCGCTCGCTCGCACGCACGCACACACGCTAGCACAGAGGAGCACACAATTTGGGCCAATTTCTGTCAATGTGGTGAAAGCACATCACGCTCAACAGAGCAGCAGTGAATTTGGCGCCACCAACTGTCAACGGGGTGAACGCCCATCACGATCAACAGAGCAGCAGGAATTTGGTACCACCGACTGTCAATGGTGTGAACGCCCATCATGCACCTGCTTGCACAGCATGATCATGTCGACCGTCATATGCTAAATCAGTTGCTTTATTCCTTAATGTACACATGGCGGCCGAAGGCCGCGCGCGCCTCTAGTATTATAAAAGCACAATGTCTGCAACGCGATTGTAAGAGCTGTGTTGTATGGATTGAGTTGGTTCTTTTTGTTGTCGCTTCAAGTGTCGACAGTGATAGCTGAAAAATAGCCAAAATAAAAATTGTTTTGAATTTGCGCCATGCAGTAACCAGTACCGATCACATTAAACGTGAGATTTCCGCGTCAAATCAGACAGGGATGTATGTAATCGACCACGCTGATCACGAATATCACATCCGTTTTCAGAGGCAATACCGTAATCACAAGATACAGCACAATCAATATGTCGTCATGTGTCTGCAATGCGATTGTAAGAGTTGTGCTGGATGGATTGCGTTAGATATTTTTGATATAGTTTGGGTGTTGCCTGTAATAGCTAGCTGAAAAATTGCCAAAATTCAATTTGCGCGCAAAAAATACGTTGAGTTTGCGCCACACAATGGCTCTCATCATTGTAACTTTGCAACAACACAGCCCAGAGAGTTGTGCTGGCTGGATGGATTGAGCTGAAATTTTGCGTGCAGCATGTCCATGATGTGCTTGTTATCTTGGTGTACTACGTACTGTAAACTGAATTTGCATACAGTATCGCCTGCCGTACACCATTGACTCAATGTATTTCCTTGGTACCATTTCTCATTCCGAAGCACCAAACCAGCATGCACTCAAGCACGCACGCGCGCACGCAAGCACGCACGCGCGCGCGCACGCGCGCACGCACGAGCGCGCGCACGCTTATACACACGCGCACGCACGCGCGCACGCACGCAAGCACGCACGTACACACGTGGGCTCCAACCCTGCATCGGCTGGATAATACCCTACCCTGTAGCACCACAGAGACTGTAATAAAAAAATAAAATAAATGAGCCTCAGCACATGTTTCCAATTTATGTCGAAGTTGTGTTGATGCCAGTCTGGGTGATCGTTTAACAGAGAGTTTAACGGCACGGTGTGAAAAAACTGACGTGTCGGCACGCGTAGCGAGCAGGCGCCTGATTGACCTGGTGGCTTCATCTCCTTGATCGTCGTCTGCGACGTCCGTCGTCCATCTCGTCCCACACGCGCCCCAGCACGCGCCGCCGCCGCCGCGCCGTTCTTCGAGAAGCAGGCGAAGAAGTTGCCGACGCTGATTAGCAGTTCTCGCGTCGAGCGGATGTACTCGCGGATCTGAGAACGCTCCCACAGACCGAGGCTTCCACAAAACCAGGCCGACTGCCAATTGCCATGGTCAAGGATCTTGCTTGTTTGCGAAGTTTGCTGGCGGCGTCGCTTTACGGCATTCTGTGCGGCGCGGACGTTCAAACTGTCACCTACGTCTACGACCCCGTTGCATATTCGCACTGTCGTTGCCACAGCCAGCTCCAGCTCACCGCCAGCTCGCAGTTTCAACATCGACTAGCGCCTGTTTGCTCTGATGCTCGATTTTTCAGATTGGTCTGTTTCTTGATATCCGGCTCACTCACCACACAAACTCCTGAAACATACATGTACAAAAGCGGTACCATTGAATGCGCTTCAATGCGGTAAAGGCTGTGAAGCAGCGGCAAAACGGGTTCGAAGCATGACTAGGTAATTGTCGTTGTACTCGGGAATTAATAATCGATTTCCGGACAGCACTTGTCACTTTGCTCATCAAGCTGGAACCTGTTCAATAAATGTTGCAATCAGTCTTCTAGGTACCGTAAACCCTATAATTAGCCCCCCGGGGGAAAATTTTTTCGTTCGAGCCCTAGGAGGGTGTATAATTATAGGGGGGGGGGGGGGCTAATTATAGGGGGGGGCTTATAAACTGGAAGTGTCGATGAGTGGGAAGATGTGTGGGCAAAAGGGCGCGTGGAGGCGATTTTTATGGGAAAAAGGCGCTGTGCACACACGTTGGTACACTCTAACACACTCTCACACAATCTCACATGCACATACGTGTACATACATACACATACGCGACCATACATACACCCAGACATGGAAACATGTGCCTTTTAGAGGATGGTTCATTTAGGGAGGGGGTGTAATTATAGGGGGGGGGCTTATTAACTCAAAGTGGGACTCAAACTCAAACTCAAGGTCTTGGGAGGGTGTATTATTATGGGGGGGGGCTAATTATAGGGGGGGGCTAATTATAGGGTTTACGGTATATATAGCAGACTTCGGTGCGCAAAAGATGCACTACCGTGCGGAAAAGTTAACTCCCATCCCTCCGGGGTTGGTGCAGCTGGTTTGGGGTTCCAGCACCTCAGCTCTGGGTTCAGGGCTGAGCACGTCCTCCCCTCCGCTTCGGCCTGTGAAAAGGTGCCCGGGGGAGACGTTTTCGGATGGATTCCCTTGCCTGAGGTGGAGGGCAGAGGTGCTTCGGGCTGTCTCTGCAACTTTCGCGCGGTGGTCACTGTTTTTTGCAAGTACCTACCCCAACCGATGTATCGCGTTCGAGTGGGAAATGGCATACAGTGCACTGCTTTTGCTGACTGCAAAATTGACACCACGAACACAGCACAGGGCCGTGAACAATTAATTCTTGCTTGGGCGCGTCAGTAATGAGTAAGTAGCACATGGCCGTCGACTGGGCAAGGAGCAGGCGCAGTGTGCGGTGCTGCGCCTTGTCAACGTCACGTGCTGCGTGTGGGCGGTACTGCTGGAGCACGACCTTCGCGCCGCTGGACAACAAGGTGCGCTGACCTGCGTGACTAGCACGTCCAATAGGGCTCAAATTCTGTCGCAACACATGCCAACTTGCTCTGGTAAACATTTACCCCCTCTTACCACTCGGCCAAACCGGCATGTTTACCAGAGCAAGTTGGCGTGTGTTGCAACAGAATTGGGGCCCTATCAGACGTGCTAGTCATGAGAAACACGCGATTGTTGACTCGGCTTTCGTAGAAATGTTGCCATTTGAGCGGCGCGTAACGAAATTTGATGAAATTTGGTGTGTAGGCGCTAGGGATGAGCACGGGCCTGCACATCTCGGCCCGGCCCGGCCCGCCAGATAGTCCGGCCCGTCCCGGCCCGGCCCGCACCCTCAAAATCCAGGCCCGGCCCGGCCTGGCCCGTCCAACTGCTCAATATCGCAGGCCCGGCGCGGCCCGGCCCGCAACACGAAATAAGCACAGTCACTACAGTGTACAATTTACTGAAATACCGTATGCCAATTGGCGTGATTTACTTAACAGAATGGCGCATCCAGGTTCTACTATGCAGCAACAGAATATTGTACCAATTGGGCATTCAGGCATAATTGAGTGGCACAGCTGATTCGGTTGTAAGCCTTGTGCAGCCAACCGCAGAAGGTCGGGCAAAAATTGGTGGATGAGTACGTACCTTGCACACTCCAGAGAAAAATGGCAGCGAATCACAAAGTCCACAAATGACTGTTAAGGTGGGCTCTTGACCTTCCTCTACAGCTGTTTTGATCATTTTGGCTATGATGGCACATATGGCGCACTTTGACATGTCTGTCGCAGTCAGTGTAGGCGAGGACACAAGGCTCAGTACGTCACTGAAACTTCCATCACTGTGAATTCGTAAGCGTGTGCCAGAATTAAGAAACTGTCCTCAGCGACTGCTACTGTCGTATGGGTTGCATTGTGGCTTGACCGCTGAAGTTTTTGAGGGTTTTTAGTTTGTTACATCAGTGTACATATATAGGGTGTTTTTTTTTAATTACCACATTTCTTTCTTGAATAACTTTTGTTTCCCTTGTCGGATTGTAATGAAATATGGAACACATATATACACATATACCCAAGACCCAAGACTATACCCAAGGATTTTGTCTGAAAAAAGAATCGTCGAATTCGGTTGAGAATTCCGAGAGTTATGGCGCTCCAAATCAGATGTCTCTTTTTGAGAACAAAAACACCATTGCTGGGCTGGTGTTGGTGCTGTGTTGGGCTAATGTTTAAGAAAATCATGCTAGCAGTGCCCCTCCGCTTTGTCGCCTCATAAAAGAGACGTTGCCCAGGCATCACCACGTGGAGGCGCAGAGTAAGACTTGAACCCTGTTGAGGTGGCCCAGATGAGGGCCGTTGGGTGGGCGAGTGGAGTGGGGGGAGGGCGGATGGAGAGGGTAGGTTTCAGTGGAGCAGCACTAGAGAATTCTGTACGCCGACCATATTAGACGAGCCCGCGCAAACAAAAGCAAAGTTTTGCGTTTGAAATTTTGCATACAGTACTGATCAGTTACGATACGACCAATTTCGTTCGTAAGATCTGCCAAAAAACGAGACATTTGATTCGGAGCGCCATAACTCTCGGAATCCTACACCGAATTTGACGATTCTTTTTTCAGACAAAATCCTAAAGTCTTGAGTATAAGTGTTCCAAATTTCAAAACAATCCGACAAGGGAAACAAAAGTTATTCAAGAAAGAAATGTGGTAATTAAAAAAAAACACCCTTTACATACAGTGCATAATTTGTGGTAAATATGCAACCTGCACGCATTCTCTGTCTCCGTATATGTCATCGGTCATCGGGCACAGTCATCGGATTGGCGCCACGCCACGGCGCCAAGGCGGCGGCACACAGCACGCGCGCCACGGCGCTATGGCGGCACAGAGCGCCTAGCCATGACGGCACACAGATTGCATAATGAGCGATACTTCCGCTGTCTGACTCGGCTTGCAAAGCGCCCTTCCCGTTCCCGCCGCCGCTTCTTCCCCCTAGCCACAACAACGCCTCTTCACATTCTGCGTTATACCTGCCTGCCTGTTGCTGTTCACCACCATCATGTTGCTGGTCACCATGTTGCTGGTGGCGGTTGTGGCCGCATGTGACGCAGCGAAAGTTGAGTGTGCTACGACCGACGGCACGTCGTCCTGCATGGGGCAGCGCTGTTACACCTTCGCCTGCCTTGGTACGCCATGCCTTTTAATGTACCTATACTAGCTTTAGATGTTTGGACGCGCGAAAATATTGTAGGGACGGCGATTGTGCCAGCAACGAAGAAGGGCTGCGACAGCAAGCGCTTGGAGGTGTGCAAGCAGCGTCGTTCCGCGTGCCGAGACGCTGGCGGCAGCGGATCGTGCCAGTGGTGTAGGACGGCCTGGTGCAATTAGAATGAATATGGTAGCTAGGGTATGTAAATCAGGGTGTACGCGTCAGCGTACAACCCTAATATGTGACGACTTGCGCGCGCGAGAATTCGGATTTTTGATCGCCTATAACTTTTGATTGGCTGAACCGATTTCGGCGCGTTATGGGTCAAAAGAAGCGCACTCATCGGGGGACCGTACGTGCCACAGCGCGTTGCAGTATTGCTGCGCGTTAAGGGGGTACGCCCGAAAATGTTCCCGAAAAGTGTCTTTTTTTTCGTGTTCTCCTCCCAGTTTTTGGAGAGCCACTCGCAAGTGCCGTGGAAAATTGGAATGAAACTTGGCATGTGTAAGCGAACCATGATGGCAATTTTGCGTACCAAAGGAATCGTCTCTGCGTCCTACCAAACTCGAGATATCGCCGATTTTATGCGTTTTTTCGGACATAGTCGCTTTTTGGGGTGGTTTCCACCAAGAGTAAATCTCGAAAAAGTGCCCAATTAACCCCCAATTTTTTTTTGATTTCCTTGAACAGTTTCTTATGGGAAGTCTATGCCAAGTCACTGAACCCAAATCTTGATCACTGATAATGAGATATTAGTGATCAAAAATCTCAACCAAAAGTTCCGTGCCCTATAGGCTCTTTAACGGTGCATCGCAGAGCTTCGCTATAATGGGGAAAGTTGATCGCCCAGACGTGATCTTGACCAGTTTCAGCAAGTGGACCAAATTGGATGCACCAAAATGCCTCCCACCATTATACCGATAACGAGAATTGGCGATATTTCGGTGTGGTTAGGTCGGATGGCCTAAACATCAATACTAAAGTTGATGGCCCTTTGATGTTGAACATTTCATTTCTTGGAGCCAACACGCTCCGACGCACCAAAATATGTTCACTTCCGAGATAATCGATAAATATCGATATTGGTAGCTCGGATCACTTCGGCTAAAACACAAAAGATGACCGCCTCCACGTCTAGATCATTTTGATTCCTTACACCACTAAGCTCCGACGCACCAATATGGCGCTGCAGATCTGCACGCACGCACGCACACTATCAAATGGGCTGCTTCACAAAAAAACTCGATGTGGGTACGTCGCATCACTTCGGCTAAAACACAAAAGTTGACCGCCTAGTTATAGCGATCATTTTGATTCTTTACATCACTATGCTACGATGCAGCAATATAGCACAACTGCACACGCACGCACGCACGCACGCACGCACACACACACAATTATCCGCAGTGGCTTCTGTTTGTAGTTTCTCTGCATGCTGTGCCATTTGCTGATAGGTCATCCTGCTTTGTATCATTTGCATGACAATTAGTTGTGCACAACTTTGGTCAATGAAAAATACATGTGTACCTATTTTCAATCCACATGCTCACATTCTATATGATGAGTGTCTCCTACTACACTCGAGGGATTCTACCGAACATGCTACATATGTCATACATGGTACATATGTCATGCATGCGTGCGTGCGTACGTGCATGCATGTGTACGTGCATGCCTGCATGCGTGCGTGCGTGTGCCTGTATAGGTTTTACGCATGGATGTTTGTCTTACGAAAAAACACTGTATTAAGGAAAAATTTGCAGGCGCCTGCAAAAAAAGGTGAATATGTGACGCTCTTTTGTTGGAGACCAGTTTGAAAAAGAGGGGGTATCAATTAAGGGCATGCCTCATATATGTATAGCCACTTATGCTTTGCAGCTGATCAACTTCAGTTATGAACAAACCGTGTATAAAAACCGAACCAAACGCAGCAACACGTCACATATTCGGCATTTTTTTGTGTGAGCCATCTGCACTCACCCACAAACGCAACAGCAATCCTTTCACATCTCATCTATCTCTGGTCATTACCATCGACCTGGCACAGCCAAAGTTCCTACATAAATAATCGGGACCTTGCTATTAACATTTGTGAGATGTGAAAGGATTGCCCTCACAGTTCGAGTTGTGTGGGTAAGTGAGAGATTGTAGCTACCCGGCTGTACTGACATTCGTCACCCTTTCGGCACGCAACCCTACGCACTGCTCCTTGCCGTGTTTGCGTGCTGCGTGCGTGCGTGCGTGCGTGCGTGCGTGCGTGCGTGCTTGCGTGCGTGCGTGCGTGTCTGCAAGTGGTCTGTGCGCGGGGTCTTCCTGCCTGTCTCGCGCGTGGCGTTTGTTGCGATATGTGTGGTGTTTCGTCGTTAGGTCCTATTGCCCTCCTCCTTTCCTGCCGCACACAAAAAAATGCCGAATATGTGACGTGTTGCTGCGTTTGGTTCGGTTTTTATACACGGTTTGTTCAAACTGAAGTTGATCAGCTGCAAAGCATAAGTGGCTATACATAAATGAGGCATGCCTTAATAGCATACCCATAAATAGATGCTAAATCATACCCTCTCTTTTTCAAACTGGTCTCCAACAAAAGAGCGTCACATATTCACCTTTTTGCAGGCGCCTGCAAATTTTTCCTTAATACAGTGTTTTTTCGTAAGACAAACGTCGATGCGTAAAACCTATACAGGCACACACACGCACGCACGCACGCAGGCACGCACGCACACATGCATGCACGTACGCACGCACGCATGCATGACATATGTACCATGTATGACATATGTAGCATGTTCGGTAGAATCCCTCGAGTGCAGTAGGAGACACTCATCATATAGAATGTGAGCATGTGGATTGAAAATAGGTACACACGTATTTTTCATTGACCAAAGTTGTGCACAACTAATTGTCATGCAAATGATACAAAGCAGGATAACCTATCAGCAAACAGCATGCAGAGAAACTACAAACAGAAGCCACTGCAGATAATTGTGTGTGTGCGTGCGTGCGTGCGTGCGTGCGTGTGCAGTTGTGCTATATTGCTGCATCGTAGCATAGTGATGTAAAGAATCAAAATGATCGCTATAACTAGGCGGTCAACTTTTGTGTTTTAGCCGAAGTGATGCGACGTACCCACATCGAGTTTTTTTGTGAAGCAGCCCATTTGATAGTGTGCGTGCGTGCGTGCAGATCTGCAGCGCCATATTGGTGCGTCGGAGCTTAGTGGTGTAAGGAATCAAAATGATCTACACGTGGAGGCGGTCATCTTTTGTGTTTTAGCCGAAGTGATGTTTTTTCCGAGCTACCAATATCGATATTTATCGATTATCTCGGAAGTGAAAATATTTTGGTGCGTCGGAGCGTGTTGGCTCCAAGGAATGAAATGTTCAACATCAAAGGGCCATCAACTTTAGTATTGATGTTTAGGCCATCCGACCTAACCACACCGAAATATCGCCAATTCTCGTTATCGGCATAATGGTGGGAGACATTTTGGTGCATCCAATTTGGTCCACTTGCTGAAACTGGTCAAGATCACGTCTGGGCGATCAACTTTCCCCATTATAGCGAAGCTCTGCGATGCACCCTTAAAGAGCCTGTATGGCATGGAACCCTCAGCTGAAATTTTTAATTGCTAATATCTCATTATCAGTGATCAAGTTTTAGGTTCAGTGACTTCGCATAGACTTCCGATAAGAAAGTGTTCAAAGAAATCAAAAAAAAATTGGGGGTTAATTGGGCACTTTTTCGAGATTTACTCTTGGTGGGAACCACCCAAAAAATCGACTATGTCCGAAAAAACGCATAAAATCGGCGATATCTCGAGTTTGGTAGGACGCAGAGACGATTCCTTCGGTACGCAAAATTGCCATCATGGTTCGCTTACACATGCCAAGTTTCAT